>JAMQGT020002433.1:0-14820 GCA_024447675.2 Pterophyllum scalare
TTCATATTTGCATTTGTGTTGTTTTTTTGTGTGTGTGGTAGGTGCAGCGTGGTCTCCTTGCCAACAGGATCCCAAACAATGATTTCTACAAAGAAGGTCAGTCTGTTCATCCTCACCAGCTCTCTTCTTCTTTGTCCTCCTTCTGACGGTGCTCCCGTTGACAGTCACAGATGCCTGCAGGATCAACCTGCTAATCCACAAGAGTGGAACCATCATTGTGTAGAATCTGGAGGCCTTTGAGTCACTGAATGTAGTGCCTTTAACAATGTTTTTATTGTAGATTACACTATTTTTATTCTTTATCCTGCTGCAGTAATACAATAATTTCTGTTGCAGGACCAATACAGTGTCTGTAACTGAAGTTATTGGGTTTTGTGTGTGTGTGTGTGTGTAGTGTTCATGGAGATTGTTGGGGAGAAGTCTCGTCACTCGCTGCAAGAAAACATGCATCTGATCACGATGCCCCTGCAGGTGATCTGGGGGAAGGAAGATCAGGTAACTTCAAGGCAGCTCCACAGCGATGATCATTTAAAAACAGGAGACCACCAGAAAACATTCACAATAATCCATCATATATTGAGATATTTCAGTCTGTCGGTACAGCTGCGCGGCAGTGTCACACACAGCTGCTAACACACCTGTCTAATCTCTCAGGTGTTGGATGTTTCGGGCGCCGCTGTGCTGCAGGCGGCGCTGCCTCACTGCCGGGTGTCGGTGTTGGACAGCTGTGGTCACTCCGTGGCTTTGGAGCGGCCAAGAAAAGCCGCCCAACTCATCATGGACTTCCTGCATGAGCAGGCAGTCGGTGATGAGAACATAAAGAAAGTTTCCTGAAAAAACACCATTGAAGTGTACACCGCCCCTGATCTCAGGACGGATGATGAAGTGGTTTAATAAGAGATTTATACAGCAGCAGTTACGTCTGTAAAAACTGAACAAATGCACAAAAGTTTTCAAGATATTTCTGATGTTTTGCATCCGTCTGGCTCTCACTCAGCGCCCTGCAGGAGCCTCATCTCCATAATCTGTAGAATTTATTGTCATGAAATCATTTCACATGAGGATTTTTGACATTTCTGCATCAGAAAACTGTATTTTGGTCTTTTTTTTTAAAAACCTGTTTGTGAGGGAAATATCCTGCTGTGGATTAACTGTATGTGTAACCTCACAATAACACCTTCAGACTGAATTTACACTGAAACGTACTGTTGGTTAATAAGTTAACAGCTCTAGCTCTACGGTATAATTTATGAAGTTTGATAAATGAGGTTATTAAATCATTTTGTCTCTTTAAAATTGTTGTTTTAGTCATTGGTTTGTAAATTCCTGTTGTTTATATATATATATGAGGTAATACACCTACAGCTTTAACACATTACAAAAATGCAAAACAAGAAACCAAACATAAGAAAAACAATGATCCGGATAGATACCACGTTGAAAGAACCTGAAAACCTCCTTAATCCTTTTAGGTTCTCCGTGTTCTTTGATCAAAAAGATTCCACACAACACACAGGATAAGGAGTCAATTACTAAATGTAATAAAGCCATCTCAAACAGGTTTACAGAGTACTCTGGTTCAGAATTGTCAAAGTTGCCTAATACAGTCAGTCGGTGCAGCTTCACAGGATTAGACACAGTTACTGAATAATGCAAGATGCTGCGTTGTATAGCGGGGGACGTGTAGCATGCTTATCAGTTCCTTCTCCTGTGGCCTTCACTGTCGCCAGCTACCGGCCTCATCTGGGTCCTGTAGGCACAAAACACGCATTCTTTTCCACTAACTCATCCAGCATGATTTTCCTGCCTCTCTGCTATGCAGTCTTATTTCTGTGTCCTGTGCAGTGTTATTTCAACACCTTCACCTTGTTGCAAAGATCAATGCTGCGATATGCTTCTTGATACTGTAGTTCTACTTAAATTGTTATATTTATGGTATGTCTGCTGTGCCGCTTATTTACACTCCTTCCTTCAACAGGATAGCAGCAAGAGTGAAAGAGAAGGTCTACAAGATGGTTGTGAGACCTGCTGTGATGTGTGGTTTGGAGAAGGCGGCACTGACGGAAAGGAGGCTGAGCTGGAGGTGCTCGGCTTTTCAATGGGAGTGAGCAGAATGGACAAGATTAGAAACGAGTACATCAGAGGGACAGCTCTGACTGAGCAGTTTGAGAGAAAGTTAGAGAGGCAAGAGTGAGATGGTTTGGACATGTGCTAACCAGGGTTATTATAGTTAACGAAAACGAACGACATAACGAAAACTGAAATTGAAAAAACATTGTCGTTAACTGAAATAAATAAAAACTAAAATTAAAAGGAAAAAACGATAACTAATTAAAACTGAATTGTGAGTTTACAAAACTAACTGAAATTATAGATATTGTCATTTTTTAAAGTCTTGTGGATTGATATGAAATCATTTTTTCCGCTCTCCGAGTTTAAGCTCGGAGCGCCATCGGGCAACTGTGTGCGTGCTTCGCATGTGCGTGTGCGCGCACACCGCGCTGCCCCTCAGCGGTGTGCAGTGATGTGCAGAGAAAGCAGCAGAGTCCCATATGGAGTTTTTTTACTACGATAGCAAAGATAGCTGCGAGTGTGTTGTTGTGGATGATGAAAAATGTGCGGAGCACTCCTCAGTCAGGAAAAAACACCAACATCAAAGTCCAGCTGAGAAGCGCACACAGGGCAGCTACGGAAACCGCTCTGATCCTACGAGCTAACCTGGCGCACCTCCGGAGAAACGCAACTACTTGTCGGGTCCACGCAGCCCACAGCGTTGTGATTAACCTGTCTAGTCCTTGTGCATTTCCGGCTACTTTATCAGTCAGAGAATAACAATCAAGAATAATAAAGCATCAATATAAGGACTCACAAATGTCAGCAAACTCCTGGAGGGAGACTGCTGAACTATCGGAATGGATGTAAGGGAATGAAGAAAGTGAAAAAAACACAAATACGTTTGCAGCCAAAAGACTGAGCACAAAGAGCGAGGAACAAAAAACACCAGCACACAACCACAAGGTAATTAACACACAATCCAGCTACACATGCATAAATGCGGACATGAGGTCGGCCACTTCCGTAGGTTGTGTACAGAGGCCGCAAAGACCCTGCAAGTCTAATTAGGAGCGTCTAACCAAGCTAGCTCCAAAACAGAAGCAGCTTCAGGTGGAGAACATCAGGATGCAGCTGGATTTGACCTTTGACTCCTTCAAAGAGTTTGTTTTTGTCCAACACCACATGTAGGTGTTGTTAATCTGCTGCACAGACAATGAACTTTATTGGGAGTTTATTGTAGAATTTGTTGAGTTTTGGAGTTCATATTTTTCTTTGTTTCTCCCTGTTGATGCCCTTCCTGATGCAACCCTCTGAGGGTTTGGTGTCTCCTCCCAGTCTTCAATGGGGGAATCTTTCATATGTTAGACACACGTGTTCAACACCATCCATTCAAAGCACACAAAAATGAAGCTTTCATTTGAAGGAAGGCGGGGAAAAAACTGCTTTAACTCTGGCAGAAATGTCAGTCTCCATCTCTGCATCGCTGAGCATCAGCGCGGTGCAATGAAAGCTAAAGGTGGATGTTGGCGCCCTCTTGTGGAGGCGCTTCCCATTTGTTTTAATCTCACATGCATAATGCATCCTCATTATCCATCATCCGTGCAAGTCACTGAATGTTTTAATGTAATTTGGGTGAAGGAGGCGGAAGAGGAGCGGACTGAATGGAGGAAAGCCGGCAGTGACAGGTGGGTCAATATCAGTAAAAAGTACCTTATGGTGTCCCCATCAGAATCAATAAATCATTCTTAACATGTTACAAAATAATGACAAATTTAGGTATTATTACAAATGTGGATACACTGACACACAAATCAGTACAAGAACAAGTTTCTTAAAATGAATGTCACTAATTTTATATCATTTTCTTTGGTTGGATGCATCTGTTTTTGCCATGTCCTCCACGCTGGTCTGCTCCTTTCAAGCACACAAAATGAAAATACTTTTTAAATGTTCTTATTACTCTTACCAAATTCTTGGGCAAAACAAACCATTTTGATTTTTTTTTGTCTCTATTTTTATTATTTTATTTAACATTTTGTGCACGTCCCTAAAACTACTGTCCACCCTGCCATCATGGAGTAATGGCCCCTTTAAGAAAACCAACTAATGAACTCAGTAACATCAACACCCTGAATCTGTCTTTCTTCAGTGGAGGTTGAAACAGCTGCGGCAGCTACAGTGAGCAGCTACACTTTTATTTCCTAATTTTCAGGTCATTATTTTTGTAGTTGGATGTTGTCAGTCTCAACATGTCCACCCTGTCAGAGGAAAAGCTCATTAATAGAAAAAGTTTTCAGAAAGTTTAAATATATTTTGAAAACAGCATGCGGTCTCCTTCAATAACCAATAACTTTGGTAGCTGATGGTCCACCATGTGCTTCTTAGATACTAACTTAACCCAAAAATGTCCGCCCTGTCACCAAACCCTGCATGACAGGGTGGACTCTGTATTGTATAGTTGGGATTTTCTTTCTTTCTTCTTTTTTTTTATTTTTACATATTTTGATGAGATGGTGATAATTTAAGAGTTCTTTGAACTTCTCAAATGAGGCTCATACTGCTAAAAAGGGTCTTTTTAGAGCAGTGAGTCCAGGTAGAGCAGAGACAGCAGGGCAACATTGGGAACACCAAGATGCTGCCCCAGACAGAGGAAGAGATCATAAAGACAGAAACACTGGAAAGAAGGAGGGTATCCCTGAGCTCAGTGAGACAGAGAAGTGGGCAAAATGGGGAAAAAAAGAGGGAGAGCCGCGTATCCTGCTGCCTTAACTTGCTGTAGGATAAATGCATCGGTACAATTGGGTTGTTTTTTTTTAAGTAACATCCTTGTTTCTACAAGATTCCACCCATCCATTCTCTTCCACTCATCCTGCTCAGGTTCATGGGGGGCTGGAGCCTACCCCAGCTGTCATAGGGCTAGAGGCAGGGTGCACCTGTACAGGTTGCCAGCCTGTCACAGGGCTAACACAGAGAGACAGACAACCATTCACACCTACGGGCAATTTAGAGTGACCAGTTAACCTAACCCCAGTAACTGCATGTCTTCTGGAGCCCTGCCGTCGGCCTGTACGGGGGGCTGGTCGCTGGAGGGGGGGCTGGCTTCTCATCACCTCGGGTTCCCTGGGGCTCTTACTCCTCAGCTGGGGGGGGGTCCATCTGAGGCCTCCCTCTCCTGTCTGTTGGGGTAGGGGTGCGGTTGTCTTTGGAATGAGTGGCTGCGGGTGTTCATAGGTCGTAGTGGGCTGCTGGTGGCCTGGGCTTCCTGTGCCCGCCTCTAGCTTCTGGTGGGCGGAGCTGTGTCATTCTACCCTCATTGGTAAGTACATTTCATGACACAAAACACTCTTGCAATCATAACACAAAATGGTTGGTTTGTGTAACCATGCTTCTGCTTCCTTCTTTTTTTTTTTGCCCACACAATTTTATTTTTGCAAATTTTGACAGCATCTTTTATGTTTTATAAAGTGATGAGTTATTTGGTTTACGTACTGGTGCTATTTCTTGTTTCTTCTTTCTATTTTCTTCTATTTCTTTTCTCCTTTTTCTTTCTCCCCTTTTCTTTTCCTTTCCTAAGCCTGTCAGGTCTGGCACAATTCTTAGATTTTAAATTGAACTCAATGTCACACAATATGTTAAAAATAACTCAAATAAAATAAAGGAGACACACTAACAAGAGGAGCCTATAGAGAACCTATAGAGCTCATCTTGAAATAGTAAATATGTTTGGCATAACAATGCATTCAGATCACTGTTCTGTTTGCAAGATCTGCCGGACATGACAGGCTTTAAAAAAAAAAAAAAAAGACCGTGGGAGGAAACCCACGCAGACACGGGAGAGAAAGGCCTGGGCCAAGGTGGAATTAAACCCAGACCTTCTAGATGCCATTCTAACTGTGAGGCAGCACTGCTAACCACCACACCACCGTGCTGCCCTCTGCAAGATTATGTTAGTCAAATGGCAACTGGACACAAGCAAACAGTCACATGACTTAAGAAAAAAATGCGGGAGAGTTTGCGTACGATACAATGAAGAACTTAGGAAGTGACTCCCAGGGGAGCAATTTGCTTATGAATGTTCATAAATATGTTTTGTAATGTTCACCTTTGTTGAGAAAGCTCTTAACAAATCTACTCATGTCAGCAATTAACACATTTTTGTCCACCCTGTCATCGCACTGTCCACCCTGTAATTCTTCATTTTTTTTTTGAAAAATTAATCAAGTTATCGTCACAAGTTAGTAAAAGCTTTTCACGTTTTCTTAATAAACTAATCACGGCCAAATAATATTGTTTGAAAAACTGATCAAATTGGTATTTTAAAAATTAAATTTTTTTTAGAGATTTTATTTTAAAAAGAAAACACAACTATCACAGATTATTTAAAGGCACAAGCAATTTGCAATTATTTCACTATTTTCAAAAGCCTTCTTTAATCAAATAAATATTATTATTATTGAGCAAGGGACAAACTAGCTATCTGAAAATGTGCATTGTATAATCACGTTGTTATGAAAATGTATTTATTTTAATATGACTTTGTCCTTGACAGGGTGGACATATTTTACAATGTGCTTATTCTTTATATGCTTGCAGTAAATTCATAAAAAGTGTGGGAGCTTGACCAACATGCATTTCCAACAGCCTAAGGTCAACTTGATACAGTGGATATGAAAATAGTTGGGAAATTGTAACTTTTTTTGGGACGAATTATGATGTCCCAAAGGCACTTTTAGGTGATACTGACCCAGGTAGTCATGAGAAAATGAGGCTTTTGTGAAGCACTGAACCACTTGAACCAATTGCTTGGAAAATAGGTTCATTATTCAGAGCTTCAACTATAGCGCCCTCTCCTGGAAAACTGCAATGTTTTCAGTTACACACCTGCATGCACACGCTCACACACCTCAGTGGTCTGAAGCATCTTTGCATTGTTTGAGGCGCACACGTTATGACCAAATATCATGATATGAGCTTCTATTTACAAATAAAGATGGATGAATGTGTGTGCAGAGTGCTGAGAAAACTTTGGTGTGTTTGTGTAAGGGGGGGTGCTCAATGAAGTACATTGTTTATTCAACTGCTTTTCACAGAGACCCGCAAGGGGCATGGGAGAAGAAAATCAGAAGAAAAAAATGCACTTTGGTGCAAAAGTTTTTACTTTAAGGTCATGCGCTTCTGCGTTAATCTTGATACGACAGCGTCCGTCATCACGTTGAAAGGATGAGCAAGAGATTGCCAGCAAAGGTTGTCGTTAATTCATAACTCAGCAGTAACTGCTGGCCATAACAACGCTAAAACGAGTATGAACCTGGCTGACTGTCTCGATCTCGCTCTTTCACTGGTAAGCAGCGAATCACCTGAACCAGTCAGGTGATTCATTCCGAGAACGAAGCAGTTGATGCTTTGGACGTCGTAAGTCACGTGATTTTTTTTTCGATCCTGAAAAGCAAGCTTCAAAGTAGCGGTTCTCTGGGGTTGTAAGCCCAGGGTTCGAAGCACGTATCGGAGCTTCGGTTTCACACTCTCATCACTAGTGACAGGTCGGAGAGGACGCGGACAGGTAAGGATCCTGCAGGTGTACCCGTGCAGTTATTCAGCCTATAGTTTCCGTGTCATGTTTGATGTCTCACGTGAGGTTTTCAGCACGTTAAAAGGACAAAAACACGTGATACACTGGAGTTTCTAATGTAACCTTTGTATCTGCTGCTCTTCCATCAAACCCCCCAGTGAAGAGAATATCATATATCATAAGGTAAGTTTTTGTCTTTAAACTGACAGGAAACCTGCGAGACTCGCGGTTAAAGGAAACTTCTGGGGTTTTTTTCTTTTTCCTTGCCAATGTAAACTTGTTCTACTCATTTTACGGTTCTACATTTTCAAATAAAATGCCCAACCAAAGCATTTTTCACTTGGTCTCTCACTGGACTCATAACCACTCCTCCAAACACCCATTACTGAGTATTATTAGGTTTTATAGTAGTAGCAGCATATTTTAAAACATATTTTCCCTGCAGGAGCTTCCTCCTGAAACTGTGAACTTCTCAGCTGCTTTGAAGGTTTCAAGATCTTTCAGGGTTGGACTTGCAGTCCTGAACATTGTTCATTGGGTCAAACAATCTTGTTAAAGCCAAAGGAAAAACTCACTGATTTCTCTCAAATGGCCACTTGGAGCTGGTTTCATGTTATAGACTGTATATAAAAGAAGGAAGTAACCATCTCAACATTGTCGTTTTACATCACCATGCTGATTTTCGCAACCGAAAGTTACAGTACTTGTGGTGGAGTGCTAATTATCAGCTTCGAAGCTGCCTTTGAAACGTGCATGTGTGGAAGTGAGGGACGCAGATACCTGCTAATCAGAGCTAAAGCAGCTAATGTGGTGGTTTAGCTTACTGGGTTGAGCAGGTGAGCCATATTTACAGAGGATTTGGTTCAAATCTACCCTGGGCTCTTTGTTACATGTCTTCTTCCTGCTCTCTCTCTCTTCCAGTTTTGAAAGGGACCGTGGAAGAAGTCTGCACTGTGATTTCAGTGAGGAGGAGACACAAACCCAGCCTCTCGGGGTCTTGAGTGAGTCTACCTGTAGTCCTGGTCTTAAGCTCACATAAATGGGAGGGTTGTGTCAGGATGGACATTTAGAGGCTGCAGAGTTTACTGTGTGGTTAAACTGGACTTTTGTCACTGCAGTGCTCTGGATGCAGTACTGAGAGCCGGTATCTACAGTTGCACTGCCCTGATAGTAAAGTAAGCTTCGTGTTTTGTTTTTAAAGGAGTCTGCAGCGATGGAGCTAAGTGCAGCAATGCTAGCAGGAGGTGTCCTGGTTGTGCTTGTGCTCGCCTTCGTCACCTCCTTCCTGCTCTGGCCTGGAGTGCTCCTCAAGGCTTACAACTGGTAAAGACACAGAAACAACAGAGACTCAGAGAAAAAACAGGCTGGTTAGACTGTTGGTCTTATTCTCCATAAATGCAGTATTTCCCTTTAGGCCACCCAGTGGCAGAAATTAAAAATGCACCCACAGCACTGAGTAAAAGTATTGAGCTAACACTCATTTCTGTGTGTTTAGATTTTTTAAAAGCAGTCTTTAAAGGACATGTATCATGCTTTTAAGTCCTTCCTTTTCATATGTAAATCATTCACTTGTGGTCTATATAAAGTAGAACTGCAATATTTCGGTCTGAATTCCTCGTTATTGCAGCTCCACAGACCCTGCTTTGACCCCTTTTCTTTGACAAAAATGTCAAACACAAAGCCAAATAATGTTATTCAAAGCATGCAGTACAGTTTTATCCACAAGGAGCTAAAAGCTAGCACACAGCACTAACAGCAGAAGGCACAATGCTACTGCTATCAAAACAATGACCAGGATGTCATATCATCACACAAAATTCATGTCTAAAATAAAGTTTGTTGCCATTTTAGCGTTATTTGGAGCTTACTGAACTATGGCAGGCCGTTTTAACATAAAATCCGTTGGTCTGATTCTCCGTAATTACATTTAAGATAACTAAAACTGCATTTTGACTAGACAAAACTACATTTTGACTATCCAGAATGGTAATTTAAGATGATAAGAATAATAATTCAAGATATCTTCAATTACATTTTGACGAGTCAAAATTCCTTTTAAGATATCTCAAATGACGTCACCGGATTTGTCATTTGACGGTTCATATAATTATGACTAGTCAAAATTACGTTTGAGATATCTGAATTAAGCGATTGAATGTAGGCCCCCTTGTGCTCTACTGAACTGTCCATGCAATTGCCTGTGTAGAATTTCAGGTTGCTGCAATGGCTCTGGCCGCTGTGGACAAAATTGTAATAAAATGCAACAATATAGAAAGAGCTCTTCAGTATGGGATATGCAGAGAACGTGAAAATCGTGTACTTAAAGACTGCTTAAGAAATCTGCACAGAAGCTCTGATTTTATGGCAGGGCGTTTTCACAAACTGCCTTATAAAAATTCCCACAAAATGCTCCGTAATTCAAGATATCTCAGACGCCATTCTGAATAGTCAGAATGTTAATTGAGGATATCTTAAATAGCAAAGCCATCTAATTCAAGATATCTGTAAGTCATTTGGAGATACCTTAAAAGGCATTTTGACTAGTCAAAATTACAGTTCTAGATATCTCTAATTTAGTTTTGCCTACTCATTATTTGCTTTCGAGGTATCTAGAATTTAATTTGCACTAGTCAGAACTATTTATCGCCAATCTAAAAATACATTTAAGATATCTTGAATTATGGTGCCATTTAAGAAATCTTTAATTAGAATTATGACTAGTCAGAATAAAAACAAGATATCTCGAATTCGCTTTATGACTAGTCATAATTTAGTTGAAGATATCTGAAATGTGTGTTCCAGATAGTCAGTAATTCATTGTAGATATCTTGAATTGAAGCCGCCATCAAATCAATGGTAAATCTGATGTCATTTCGACTAGTCAGAATGTAATTAGAGATATCTTAATTTACTATTACATCTAGGCATAAATCAATTTCAGATATCTGGATTGTAAGTGTGGCCTGCCATAACTGAACAGCCTGAAAAATATGACCCAAAAAGCATATAAAGATATCTACGCAGCACCAGAACAGAATGCATTTAAATTTCCTGCACTGCTACGCACTGAAAGTACACAACAAAGTGTATTTAAGGGTTAAAAAAGTGGATTTTGCATGATATGGGTCCTTTAACATTCAGTTCTCCGGGATCTCTGAAGGTCTTTCAAAGGTTTTGTTTTGGTTTGGGTTGTCTTTGGGCATTGTTCTGCCTTTCCACCCATTTTCAGTGCAGTCCTTCTACCTTAACATTTTCAGAGGAATGTTTTTTTTGTTTAACACTGACCTTTGAATCATTCAGGTGTGAAATGGCACCCAACTGAAGGGATGAACCAGTGTTGTGTATACACGTAACAGACAACTTGGCAAGGAACCAGTTTTAGGCCTACTGTTTGTAGCAACCTGTCCCAGAAAACATATCATTTGTTACTTTTTTTTTCAGTTGAGTCTATAAAAAATTTCAAAGACAACACAGTTGACAAAGAGCTACTAGCTGAAATCTTGGCATATCTCAGCAGTATGCCCTTACAGAATTTGAGGAAACTGGAAAAGTGGAGGACAGAAGAAGTGGAAGGCCTAAAAGACTATCAACACCAGATGAACAGCATTCTGAGAGTGATGTCCAGCAAAGACCTGATACAGGACCTGATGGTCTCAGTGGAAGGCCGGCTGCCGAGAAGCCATTGTTAAGGAAGGGAAACAGGGAGAAAAGGCTGAGCTGTGCCCAATTACACAAGAACTGCACTGAAATCAGCAGCAACGGGTCTTACGAAGTCATGAATCCAAACATTTTTGGTTCAACTCATCGTTAATCTGTGCAGCGGAGGTCAGGAGAGAGGTACAACACTGAGTGTCTACAGCTATCAGTAAAACATGGCGGAGGCTCTGTTATGGTTTGGGGCTGCATTTCAGCCAGTGGTGTTAGGGAACACAGAAACGTCAGATTTTGATGCGCCTTACAGTTCCATCTGGAAAGCCTCTAATTGGCAGCGGTTTAGCGTGACAGTGGTCCCAAATCCACTGCCAACGCATTGAATCATGCCTGGATAGAAAAACACACAGTGAAACGCCATCAGTCATGGATTGACCTCCCCAGAGCTGGACCTCAGCATTACTGAAGCAGTGTGGGATCATCCTGACAGATGGGCAACAGGCAGAAACATCCAAAGAAGAGTTTGAAGCTGTCATGGTCCTGGGCCGGTGCCACAGTGTTTTTTGTTATCTTTTGTAGTTGTCCTCGGTTTGTTATTTCTTGTTCCTTGTGTTTCCATGTTTCAGGTCTGCGTCCTTGTTTCCCTGTTTGACTTCCTGTTTTATTTTGATAGTCATGTGGTCCCTGTCTGTCATGTTCGGTTTTGCTTGCCTTGGTCTTGTCTTTATGATTAGTATTTCCTGTGTTTCCCAGCTGTTCCCACTCCCCTCGTTATCTCCTGTATATAAGTCTTGTGTTTTCTATGCCTGTTGTCGCGTCATTGGTTGCTTCCCCGCTGTCCTTGACGTATGTCAAGTCGCATATGTCAGGTTATTGCTAGTCTCTGACTGTTTGAGGTCTGTTTGAGGAGAGTTTATGTTTTTGTTAACCACATGTAAATAAACGTGTGTGTATATTACACCTGTCCTCCTTCCTGCCTGCCCAGCGGCCAGCCGAGACAGAAGGTCCCTGAGGGAACCTGGTGAACTCCTGAAGACTGCTTAAAGCTGCCTCAGAGAGTTTGGGCTTTGTCAAAGAATAAAGGTGCCAAATATTGAATTTCAAACTCAACTTTTGCACACCACTGTAGTTTTCTAGTTTCATATTTTTATGAAAATGAAACTAAAATATCATCCAAAGCCGTTTATCGCGTGTCTGGAGCAGCAAAACTTTGCAGCAAATACTGACCAGATTGTCTTTAAAGTCACTAAACCCACACATTTTCTCCAGATAAACATCTAACAGCTTTACTGTACGCTTGTTACATTGTAATAAAAGTAATTCAGTGCCCTCGTTAAATATTAACAGCCTCAAAAATGCTTTGATTGTGAAAGAGCAGGGCTGCTGCAGTGACCTTTCTCCTGGACTTTATACTAAGCTGTTAATGCACACACACACAGAGACACACACACACACAGTGCTGACTCACTGTCATGTAACAGCTGGGTTTTTTTGTTGTTTGTTCAGCACAGTTGTAACTTAAATAAAATATTAAGGGAAAAAAAGAATACAAAAAGCTAGCAGGGATTATTTGAAGATTATTTTATACCTCAAAATAATTTTGGTCCCAGACTGCAACATATCAGGTTTTCTTGTTTGTTTTTTAATCAACCCTGACCTTTTCTCTGGCAGCGTCCTTTACCTTTGCAGGTCTTTACATTTTGCATTTAAAAGTCAAACTTTTCCAGTTAAGAGTTTCACCCGAGAATAGTTAAATAATCACCAGAATGAGGCTGGATTTGTGTTGCACAATAAATAATAAATTATTCACATAAATAAGATGTGGATAAAATATAAAGAAATCTGTAATTGACTTTTCATCCTTATTTTCTTAAGAGCAGTTTTCAGTTTTATAGGATTTCAGTTTTTCATAATTTGGTTTTATTTTCTAAAGTGTATTTTTATTTTGAAGGGAATTTTCCCACTAATGTGGTTTCATGCAAGTTTGGACTGCATAACAGCTGCTTTCATTAGTCGTTTCATAATCACACTTTGATATGAAGCAGTATACAGCTGCTGGATGTTCAACTGAATACTAAAATTGAGTGACGATCAGAGTTTGACAAATTTCAAAAATGGTGATCTTATTTTTATAGATTATCCAGTCATGTGATTTATTTAATAATGTCGGTACACTGTAAACCCATATTTTGATTTGACTTAAAAATATTGAGTTCATATTACTTAAAATTGCCTAGTATGTGAACATTACTTGTTAATGCTGAGTAAGAGATAGATAGACAGATAGATAGATAGATAGATAGATAGATAGATACTTTATTGATCCCGCAAGGGAAATCATTGTGTAACAGCAGCAGGAAAATACAATCTACACTAACTAAACATAACATCAAGTGAGAGTCCCAATGATGAGTATTAAACTATACATATCCACATCGGAAAAAATATAAAAACGTAGGTAACACAGAGTTATATTGAGGCTGACACTGTACAAGAGGGTAGTGCAAAATGCAGTGGTAAATAATATAATATGTAATTTATACACTATATGTACAAAAAGTATCCTGTGTGTAGGATCTTATGTCCTGACAGGTGTGTTCACCTGTCGCAGAAAGAAGAGTTATTATACAGCTTTATGGAGAACGGTAGGAATGATTTCCTGAGGCGTTCTTTGTGGCAGCGAGGTTGAATCAGTCTGAGGGAGGAGGAGCTCTGCTGCCTCGGCAGTGTGGAGTGGAGTGGGTGAGCTGGGTTGTCCATGATGGAGAGCAGTTTGTTCAGTGTCCTCCTGTCCCTCACTGACTCAGACCTCTCCAAATTCTGACCAGTGATGGCTCCAGCCTTGTGAATCAGTTTGTTGAGCCTGCTGGCATCTCTGGCACTGATGCTGAACTGTTTCATGTCCTTTTTTATTGTAATTGTGTTCTTAAGTCTAATCAACAGCTCCTACTGAAATAAACTGAGTTTATATTACTTAAACATCTCGCAACATTACTTAGTAATTCTGAGTAGACTGTACTTTTTGATGGTCTATCTTATTGTAATTATGTGTTTGCGATCGGTTTTAAAAGACTGTATTGATGAGTGACAGCATGGTGGTGTGGTGGTTAGCAGAGCTGCCTCACAGCTAAAATGACACCTAGAAAGTCTGGGTTTGGTTCCACCTTGTCCCGGGCCTCTTGCTCCATGGAATTTTTATGTTCTCCCCGTATGTTTGATTAAAAAAATTGTATATATTTAATTTACCCAGCTTGATTGAATTATTAATTTAATTATTTTTAATTTGTACGAACTATAAAAGATAACTTTGGTAAATTAGAACATATAATTTAGTTGTATTGTAATGGAGGAGTGCTTACTTAACAAGCTGAGTGAAATAAATGGGTGGTGAATGATTGCTTAAACTAAGTATCTTCAGTTACTGAAACTCTGTTATTAGTACATTCAACATAACTAAACTTAACTTGAACATAGTCCACTGCATTTATTCAACTAACGTTTCATTACTTAAAAAAATTTAAGGCAACACGTTACCTTGTTTTTTT
>JAMQGT020002434.1:0-35123 GCA_024447675.2 Pterophyllum scalare
GGGAAATCCTCTTCTGGCCATGTGGGATTGTCACCATGCCAAGCAAAAGCTCGCATGCTTTTGAAGACCCTGAAAACTATGCCAGCTGGAGCTTCAAAGACGAGAAGCCAGGCGAAGGCAGGCCCTGGTGGTGGTGGTGGTGGTGGGAACAATACCATCTGTAACAACCTCGTGTTACAAAAAACGGCTCAGAGGAAAGTTGTCGGTTTGAAGACAAGCTGCTTGCTCACTTCATCACAGGTCTTTAAATGTGGCAGCAGTTTATGACGAAGTTAAGGTCTGAGCTACTGGCCGGGGGACGGACACTGATTTGAGATACCTGCTCTCTCTGAGATCACACAGAGCTCAAAGTAGAAGAAACCTTTGACTTCAAAGCCAAATTTAATACAGTCAACACAGCCAAATAATAAAATCAAAATGATAATCCTTCCTTTTCTGTGGAGTTCACTGCAGACAGATGAGAAGGTTTGTAGTTACTCCTAAATAAGTTGAGCTTTAGTGTGAGAGCGGAGAGGAAAATGTGCATTTATAGGTGTTTTTTTTCCTTTTTGGTTTTGTGTAAACGTGCTTTAAAAAAAAAAAAATCCAGCTCCTGAATAAACTTTCAGCATAACAAAGACTCAGTGAGCGCTTTCAGGCTGCTAAAAAAGAGGTGAACTCACGGCGTCTGCATGAGTGCCGACACTGTTGGCATCCCGCTTTTACAGGCTTCTGTGGACAGAATGGACTGCAGCACTGACACTGAACACACACAGACACACAGAATAAACCATCAAAGATCACCAGAAATAACATTGAAATGGCACTTTTTAGACATTTCATGTGTCTGCATAGAGTATTAATGCGTCTGTGCATTTACAGACCCACAGAGGTGGAGGGGGCAGGGGGGTACTGCTCGACGGGGACGCCGTCCGGTGGTTGGCCGTACGTCATCTCGTACAGTAAATGCCCAAAGCAGAAGACGTCGATGCTCTCTGTGGTCTGCCATGAACACACAAACAGTTTGTGTCTCTCAAACCTTCAAACAACAAGTGTGTTTCTATATTTGCGGATCTTTTGGCACCTGCAGAACCCGAGACTGAAAGCTTTTTTCTAGGGTTTATTTAGCCTCGCAGTTTTTAATGAATCATCTCAGATGTCACACTAATTGCTGCAATGATAAAAGTATCTGTGCACTAAATGAACAGGTGTGGACGTACGTTGATCTTCCTGAACTGGGTGAAGGCAGGTCGCAGTGCAGAGGGAACTCCCAGCATGCCGTTCTCCACGTCCATCTAGTCGGCACACGCCGTCATCCACAAGAATGTTACACGTGTGCAGATGACCAAAACATATACCCGCATCATGGAGGAGCTTCAGTCCCTGAATATAAACACACATTTCTTCAGTGTGTGTGTGTGTGTGTGTGGTTAGCTTTCTTTTTCTCTACAGGTGTGTTATTGTTTGCATACGTACCTCCAGGATCTGACGGCCGTACAGTTTGATGTGCGAGAGTTCAAGGCCCTGACTCTTCTTTGGACTGCAGTACTTCTTCAGATAACTCTCTCTGGGTTTCACCTGGAGAGAGGGAAGAAGTAGAAGTAGAAGAGTTTTTTTTTTTTAATTACTTTTGACCAAAGATAAAAAGTTCCTAATGAAAACTGCCTCCAGCGTATTTCAGATTTCACCTGTTTCTCCTGATTGTCTTTGACTTGAGTTTTGTAAAACTTTACTCTGTGAGTCCTTCTATGTGAGCAGGTTAACGGGGCTCCAAAAAACGACTATAAACATCTGAAAAGACTTCCTAGTCTTGCAACATTAAAAACCAAAAAAGCAACAAAAATTACAACAAAGACAAACACCACTTTCTCAGGTCTATTTCCAGAAAACATATCACCTTGTAATAATGGAATTATTGTGGTTACATTAGCTGTTATGCAAGACATACAGGAATCCTTTCATATGCAACAAAAAACCCAGCAAAGCAACCTGCTTGTTGCACTATGATGAATATTATACTGTAAGAAAAACATGCCAGCAGTGGCCTTCAAATCACCCAGGGAGAGTTTCAGAGTGTTTCGTCTACTCGGGATGTTTAATTTCTGATTTCCTGCCTTCCTCACCTGCTCTGTGCAGCATCTGCAAAAAAGGAGGCTCGGCCCTATTTTAAGCACGCTCTCGTTACTGAAACATGCTGCGGTGGACTCATAATGATTGGCTTGAGGGGGTTGCAATCAACTCAGGCGTCACCGAGTGTATTCTCAGCATAATTCTGACCTAGGTGGTGCACCAAAGCACCAACACCTTTGCTGTGTGGTGACATGCAGGCAGCGTCTGACACCCTGGAATGAGAACGCTTCAGTACAGGGATAATAGCTTTGCTAGTGGTGCTTTTTCTTTTGTTGGTTTTGCACATGTAGGTCGAGTATTGGGAAAATACGCACAGTGCAATGAACTACAAACGACTCATATGTAGAGAGAAGTGATGCTGGTGCTGCCGGCTAAGGGGATACTCATGAAATCAGGCTAAAATTGAGACTGGACGCCTCTCTTTGGTTCAGACGCTGTTCGGTTTGACTGAAGCACGCGGACACGAGCACACCGTTTACCTTACAGATGTGGTCTCTCAGAGAGCCCTTCTCGCTGAACGGCCGGATGAGCAGCGCCGAAGACTCGCTGGTGCTGGAGAACAACAGTGGACAGAGATACGGGATCTGTGGAGGAAGAGGAGTTTAATTACTTGCAGGACGTAACAGGAAATCTATGAAAGTCTGATCGGGTGTTTGTCGGGGTCCAATTACAGTCCAGTTAGCTTTGTGTCCATGTGCAGCGTCAGTTAGCTTCAGCTGGATTTTCATGTGATGATTTGTCAAAATTAACAGTTTTTAAATGCAGATAACTTTAAAAAATGTGATCATGTGAGTAGCTAGCTCTGTAACAGACCATTCAGCTTTTTATGAATTAAAATGGAGTGCGGCTGATTATTAAACTAATATATTTGGATCTGTTTAGATAAATGTGTGGTTACTGTGCTTTGGACACAGTGCGTACGTACAGACAGGCTGGTCAACAGTTTTATGGCTGACTGCAGGTCTTTGTCTGACAGGAACTTATCAGGACCCAGGTCCACCTACACACACACACGCACAAAAAAAAACATTTCACCCCTCCAGCATGACAGGTGCTTTTTAAAAAATGTTACAGAAGTGATTTTCATTTCTTTTAAATGTATTTATTTGTTTTTATTTAAATTATTCAAGAAAACATGCTGCATGTGTTTAAAGTGACGCACAGTCAGAAATATCCCTCAGTAACAAGAAAAACATTTCAATTCCTAATTAAAGACTCACTTTAAAGTTTACTGAGAATGATCTTTGTCCGTTATAGTTCCTGGTAGTGCCTGACCAACATATGAGCCAATATTAGCCATTTGCCGATATATCAGTATTGGCATTTATAAGTGCCAATAAATGAAAACCTAAAGAGTAAAGAGGAATTCAACATCCTCACAGAAACCACTGATGCGATTAACATACTGCAAAGAGACAGCATCTACAGTCTCAGTCCGCTCATATTTAAGCCTCTGTCTGGGTGATGCAGTAACATCAGGATCATTTCATTTATTCTGGGAAATGGCTCAGTGTTCATATTTTACTGAAACAGTCCAAAGGGTGTGAAAGAGGACACTTTTGCTCGTTCCCACATATTTAACTTTTTCTGAACTCCCGTATAAAACCAAGTATGCGCTGTTATATTTAAACAACACATTTATGACAGTCTTGTCATCAGGTTGGACGCTGTGAGGAATGGGAGAAAAGCTTGTGAAGTCTTATTTTGGAGGGAAAAGGTCTGCAAACTTTTAAACCAATTTTTATGAGATTTGACTGGTGATTCTATACATGCAGTTTTACATGTAGTCAATCACTGATTACCGTTTACCAGGGACGCAGTGATGCGTCTCTGTTTTACTCACCCAGCTCAGCAGGTACCTCTCCTTGGGCTGCTCTTTGTTTTTGACTAAAAAATATTTCTTTCTGATCCTCCAGCCTGAAAAAAACAGAAAGCAGCACAACACTTCAAAAAAAAAAAGAAAAAGAAAAAAAAGCCAAGCATTTATTGTGTTTTAATTCCTTTCTGCATATTTCCAGGAGAAAATGATGATAACAGATGAACAAGCCTGATCCTGTTGGAGGTTTCTTCCTGTTAAAAGGGAGTTTTTCCTTCCCGCTATCACCAGGTGCTTGCTTGGAGGGGGTCGTTTTGACTGTTGGAGTTTTCTCTGCATTGTTGTATGGTCGTTAACTTACAACATAAAGCGCCTTGAGGTGACTGTTGTTGTTATTCAGAACTATAGAAATAAAACTGAACTGAACTGAAAGTCTTACCCATGTCTCTGAGAGGCTCCAGGACCTCCCACTTCGGGTCCGACCTGAAGAACATGGAGACCTGCTGCAGGGCAATTTCTGAGACACAAGCATACGCACGCGCGCACACACACACACACACACACACACACACACTTTAATAAAACTAAAGAAACATTAATCTAAATGCTCTCTTAGGGTGTGATCCCACAGCTGTGAGTTCCTGGACCACAACCTTGGTAACTATCATGTCTGCGTATCAAAAGAAATGAATCTTACAAACTTAACCCTAAAACAGTAACGTCGGGTTGATTTTCATTCACATGACTGTAGTCACATGGTTTTCATTGTGTTGCTGCTCTCTGAGTTGCATGCAGCATTCATATGATTAAAAATTTTTATAGCCGGCCAGTCATTTTTTTTTCCCTCTCAGAAAAAAAAGACTTTTTGTTCATCTGTCCTGCAGTTGTCAATGATGCAGGGAGACCTTCGCTGGACATAATATAACAGGTGGAGCGAGTTCCCAGTTCCATTATTTATTTTAAAGGTATTTTCTCATTAGCGATTCCCTAATTTTTTGCTCATTTTAGAACCGTTTTACAGGGACCCCCATGATACCCTTTTTTGAAGGGTACTTCAGTTTGCCATGAATTGTACTGTAATATATATTTAATGGGAAGTATGTTTTATGGGGTATATCAAGGGTTGATGTTAACTGCAGCCCTGTGAAGTTTAGTATCTTGCAGTGTTGCACTGATATTGCCCACAGACAGAGTTTTGTGTTAGTTCCTGCTACAGCGGGTGTTTCCAGGGAGTCGTTACACACAGATCGGACACACAACACTCCTGTAGCTACACAGCTACGCCGTCACAGCTGCCTAAATATCATCGCTCTTCCTAACAGCGAGTGTTCGTGTCATCTGCTGCTCTCCATCTGTCTCCTGGTGTATCGTAAACTGGGAATGATGGGACACGACTCATAACCAGAACAGATCTGATACGAACCCTGCTCACGCAGCTTTGAAGGTGTATTTGTATTGCCGGCACAATATTTACAAGCCAACAGCCAAATACAGACAGGCTAAATGTTCACTGCTAAATGTGCGTCACACCATTTTGGGCTCATCGTTTTTGTCTCTGCTTTCTGTGGCGGTAGCTGGGGCCGCAGCTCCACTCAGCTTGTTGAGAACTTGATGGTTTCTGAATCTTCAAAAGCAGAAATCAATGATGACAGCAGATTATTCCCTATGCGAGAAACAGACGGTTGTGAACCACAAACTGTTGGCTTCCTGAATTTAAAATAACAGATGCTGATTCAGTAACCGCTTCTTCTCGATCTTATCGCTGTAACAGTACAAAAGATGAACATAAACACTCCTGCTGTCTCATGTTGTGCCTCGTTTAAGTCACTCTGTGGCACCAAAGTTAGAACACATTAAAAAACCACAATTATTTCTCCCACATAAGATATATTCATGAGTCTACAAACCAAACTGCTGGGACATGGCTGTAGCTTCGAATCCAGCTTGAATCTCTTACTGTGCCTCACATTTTAGAAACTGAGCTCCTCTTTTGTAGGCAATACCTTTGTCTGCAAACCAAATAACAACACCAAAAATATTCAGGTATGTGCAGAGAGCAAGTGTAATATTTAGTGCTGCTTAACCCTGGACAGAAAATGAAACAGCAGCAGTGGTTGTTGTATGGGAGTTTTCTTAGCTCTTAAATGGCCAGACGGTGCAGTCTAAACACCTGGAGACAAAAGTACCTCAGTGACCATTTATGCATCTAAACACCATCAAACAGGTAAGATGAAGGTCGTGGAGCGTGTGTTTGTTGCTGAGCTGCAGGTAGCTAAAGAGCTTTTTATGAAGCTGCTCTCTGACTACAGTGAAACACAAATCATCTTCTGGTATTACGTCAACTAAAACAGGTTCACCTTTCATTTGAGAGGGACTAACTGGATCATTAGACTCATTCAGGAATGCGTCCAAAATGTCCGCCGAACCGCCGAGCTTACGAGCGTGGGCACGTGACAAACACGTGTGAACTGAGAGGAAGCAAACCTGTGTAGTTGGCAGAGTAGTTGTTGGGGTCCAGGAACTTCTTGACAGCCAGGGAGCTGGAAAGCAGCGGATGCTGGGTAACGGTGTCCAGATAGGTTTGCAGTCCTCTCTGCCTCTCTGCGATGAACTCCCGGTCCATGTTTCCGATGAGCTTCTTAGGAGGCAGAGGGAGACTGATCCCGCACACCTGAGGAGGAAGACAGGAAAAGTGTTCATCCATTTAAATCAATAAGCTTAAAGCAGACTTTAAAGTCTTTCTTTAATGTAGCGTGTTCCAGTGTTACATTAAAGCAAGATCACGGTCAAACTGAGTTCTGGTCTCCAGAGGATTGAGGATCGGGGATGATGGGAGGTCAGGGTCAGTGTGAAACCACTGGAGAGGAAATGAGCAGGCAAAACCTCAGCAGATAAAACTGCAAACTTCCTGTTATCCAGGAATGATGTGTCCTTACTATGAGCCAAGTCCCGACCACATCTTCAGCACTCAGATACGACTCAGCTCCACTGACTATGTTAAATTACCACGAAGACACGCTGACTGATTGTAAAGTGTTTTGCACCATCAAGAAAACATCCATAAAAATTCCATCAGTCGCCCTAAACTGCTTTCATACTGAGGCCGTGTGACCCGACAGTGCTATCTGACACTTTTTCCAATCATTTATTAGTTTTTAGGCTTTTTTCTGACTTCATGCTTTTAAAAACTACTTGAAATATCCATCAAAGACATGGATGGTTTTATTCAGCTGTGGCATTTTTAAAGGGTAACTACCTGAACCTAAACCTGGAGTACAGCAGATCTACACACAGTGTTAGCGGGACAGATCTGTTGGTTTAACCAGCTCATTGTGCAGTTTGCTCCGGAGTACGTGCTCTCCACGAGACGGAAGTTTTTATTCCAATTTCATTTATTTTTGTTTCAATGGATCGATGCTCAGAGACTGCACACAACATTAACTGCAATTTCCCCATTGTGGGATTAATAAAGTATCATTCATTCAACATTAGATAACACATGCATAGTTGACAAGAAACCACCGGTGGCTGCGCGCTTACAGTTTACTGCAGAAATTAGCATTACTACTTAAAGTTCATGGTTTTCAACGTTAAGCACTTTCAGGAAGTTGCCTGGGTCAAATCTTCAGTTTTCAATTTGTGGAATTTAACAAAGTTTAGAATAATCAGTGGTTTATTTTTCTAGCCTCGGTGCCATGAGCTGATACATGGGGGCAGAAATTATCGCAATGCCACTCTGGTGGAAAATGTTAAGACATCGAGGTTTTCAGACGACCGCCTCCTGAGGTCCATGTTCGTGAAGAACGATCCCCTGGCTTGGTGCCACCATAAGTTAAAACCTGTTGTGCGTAATGAAACTGCACATGGTAATATCTGTTTAACATCAGCACGCTGGAACTGACACTGGATTTTGTTGCCATTTGGCACCAAAAGCACTTTGTTAGATTCAGGATAAAGATCATTTCTGGGTTCAATAAATCGTTTCATTAGTCACGTCTCAGAGAACCTGTCTGGTAGAAAGCCTTGAAAGGCGAACTTCTCCTATGTGCTAATATTTGCTGGTTGTGTTTTTATATGTGGGATACTGCAGCACCGTATATTGCAACATAAAAATGTGCAGAGCGGAGCCTAAAAATGAACCACAACATAATCTGATGGGCACAGGCTTTGCAGACTGAGCACACACAGGTTTCCTGAATTCAAGCATCATTCTATGTTCTCTGCAAATGGAGGAACAGTATGATCCAGATTAACCATACACTTCAGATTTTACCATCCGCCTACTTACTGTTTGTTTTGTACTTGCGCTATTCTCCATGTCGAAGCAAAATGTCTTATTTTTGTTTCCTCTCTGCATACGTGTAGACTGTGGACCCTGAGCTTCTTGTATATGACTGAGATGACAATAAAGTTCATTTTGCTAAGTTAAGATTATAGCTGCACAGCAATAACACTGAAGTAGTGCAGAGAGGACTGCTGGCCTCTCATAGCACCAATTTTAAACAGCAGAGCTTTGAACCTGATGTAACCAACCGTCCCTGAGCTTTCCCGAACAGGAAGTAGATTGCCCAACACTACGCTGGTGTGTGTTTGAGTGAGTAAAGGGACTTCTGGCCACTGGACCCGCTGCCGTTTTTCAAAAAGTTGCAACAAACGCACAACAACCTCCTCCTCGAGAGTCGTTTCCACAATGCTCACGGTAGCAGCGTGACAAATTCAGTGTTTAGACCGTTCAAACATCAGTGAAATAATCTGTGAGCTGAGTCGGTCTCCACAGCACAGCGAAGCATCGTTCTCTGTTGTGCAATTTGTGACTGAAACTCACCATCAGGCTGCTGTTAAGAACATCGAAGTCACTGTAGCGCCGAATCACCTGCAACAAATCAGAGTCATCAGGGTTACACTCAGCTCAACACTAAAAACATTTTGGTTTGATGTGTCTGTATGTTCGGTGACATCTGAACGGTCCTGGGGCTGTATATCAGGCACTGACTCTAGATTCTCCAGGTGCCACCAAACACCTGAAGGCTCTCGATGTATGAGAACAATTTAAAACCTAAAGGCCATGTCTTAGTTTTGGTCTGAAGACTATCAGTTCCTCCAGCCTGAGGAGGCTGTGATGATGTACATCCTGGGATGTCAGAGATAGAACACAGCCATGTATAACACTATCGACTATTATGTACAGCAATTAGCACACACACACACACACGTATGCGCACACATATGCACACACACGCGCGCGCGCATATACGGGCACACACGCATTCTCACAGGTAGACACACACACACACACACAGGCACACACGCACATACGCACGCACACATACACACGCACACGCACGCACGCACATACACACACACACACACACTCACGCGCACTCGCACGCACGCACACACATAGACGCACGCACACGCAGATATACACACACACGCACATATATACACACACACACACATATATACACACACACACATATATATACAGCACATTTCATATATATATATACACACACACATATATATATATATATATATATATAAAATAAAGGAAGACCTGAGAATAGGGTTGAAGTTTCTTTAGGACTAAAATATATTATATGTATCTGTTTAATGTCAGGAAGGAAGGAAGGAAGGAAGGAAGGAAGCAAGGATGGAGAAAATGAAGATTTGCACCCAGAGACCAGAGAGGTTTTTTTAAAAAAAAAACACATCACTGGAGACGCTAGAATCACCTGCACAGAACTAACAAACAGCAAATAAAAGAAACCACTGAAGGAAATCAAACTTTCAACTTATTACAATGACTGAACAACAGAATTCATAAATAACTCCCAGAGCGAGGCTGGCTGCACAGGAAAGTTAGAAAGAGTTTACTTTCTGTTTCATTTCCACGTAAATGATCCAGATGAGGGGAGCTGTCTGCTCATGCCTTCCTCTTCACCGATGTCTGCGATGAAGCTACGGAGCGAAACATTTTCTCTACCGACAGAAATGGCGGACGCGAAAATGATGAAAAAGATCCAGCCTGTAAACACGTCATTTTTTTCCCTTTAATCCAATCCCCTCGGACCTCTTACCGTCTATTTCCAGCTCTCAGAGGCTCAGGTTCCTGCTGTAATCCTGCAGTCAATCATGTGAGCCGAGAAGCTTCAAACAGCCAAAACAAACAACCGAAGGCCTGAGATCACCTCCCGTCCAGCTGACGTGCTTTAGTAAGATCCCTCACTGAGGACTTTAATTTGCTGCCAATAAAATCTGAATGTTTTTCATCTTTTGAACTTCTGTCTTTTTGATCTCTTCTCGAAACCTTCTGTGTCTCACAATTCTTCATCCAAAACGAAAATAAAATGTAAAGTTTTCACACTGTTGAACTCGCGCGTGTATATTTGCATCAGCAGAGGTATGACGATGATGAAAGGAGGAAATACCCAAAAAATTGGCATTTCTCATTGTACAACTTCAACAGCTTCAAATGAACACCTAACCATTCAGGCAAAGCTGAGGTGGTTTGGACAGAGCAGGGTGAGTGGATGCTGAAGATGGAGCTGCCAGGCAGGCGGAAAAGAGGAAGAGCACAGAGAAGATTCATGGATGTAGTGGAGGAGGGTGTGCAGAGGGCGGTGGTAGGGATAGGGTGAACCGGAGGAAGATGATCGGCTGAGGCGACCCCAAAAGGGAGCGGCTGAAAGGAGACGACAATGAAGACTTACCACGTAAATTGCAAACCTAGGATCGTGTAAAATGTATTTAATATAATCAGCGCTCTTTCACTTTTTTACACTGTTAAAGTAAGTTAGTAGGTGAAGTTTATTTATATAGGGCTTTACAAGAACAGAGTTCACAAAGTGCTTTACAATACAGAATAAAATGCATCATTTAAAATGGTATAAATATAATTAAATAAAAGCTAGCCTGCACAGGTGGGTCTTCAGTACGTGTCTTACCCCTTATAAACATAACTTGCCCCTCTTAATTACTTAATTTAATTACTAATTTTCTAAGTAAAGCCAGGGTATCCAGGTTTTTCATGAATGTAAACATTTTGGTATCCACCAAGTGGAAATCACCAGGACTGTGATAAAAATATCTTTGAGCAGTTTGTTGAGTAGGGTTTAAGTTACTGAAACCTGAAAAGCATGTTTGTTCAGCTACACACAGCCAGCCAGAAGAGTTCACTGTAATGAAATTATTCACATATCCAACAGGGAGGGAAAACTTTGTTTATGAGGTGCCCCCCCCCAACACACACACACACACAGGGAAGGCGCAGAGAGTGAGTCTATAACCACAGCTGTATAAAAACAGCAACTACACCAGCTGATCCCATAAAATCTCCATAAAGCAGACGGATTATTTATGATGGGCATCATAAACATGATTTCAATAATTTCAGCACCACTGTGCCAAACACAACCGTACTTCTCATGATTTCTTCCCACTGCATGCGCTCACACCAGCCGGTGCTGGAAACCTGTCACTGTAAATGAGGCTTCCCGTGAGCACAGGCCGGTCCTTTCAGCGCTGCATTAACTCTGGAGCTGCTTACATGTTGGGAAACTCTGAAAGGGTCTTGTGACAGTTTTGGCATCACACAAACAGCAAATAATAGTTTTAAACTCACAGAGAGCTGCTTGTTGTGTTTATTCTCGCAGTGGGCAGAAGAATGAACGAAAGAATGACCTGATGGGCTAGCAGATATAAAGAAATATGTGAAAACATAATGTTAATAATCAATTAAAAAAAATATCCACCTGTATTGGAGCCTTCAATGGAGGGCATGACTCTGTTTTACGGTGCCTGACATTAACGTGCTAAGCTAAGTGGCTAGCTCAGCTGATCCCAGCCGGACTGTCAACAACAAACGCGCTGCCGTGCATCCATTATCGGACAACCACAATCGTTCACATGCATTAATTTTATCTTATTTAATGTCGTAAGGCCACATATTTTAATATAAAAGTAACAAAGAACATTGGTTTTTGCCCCTAAATCTTCGGCCTCTGATGCCGTCAGAAGCGCCGCGCCAAAGTCCATTTAAAAAACGGAGCATTTTACAGTTTCTGTGGATTTCAACAGATTCTTCATATTAATCACACGGTTTTTTTTTCTTTTTAGCCTGTATACACACACAGAGACCCATTCTCACTCTGATCCGGCCAAGTTAACGTGCCAAAATAACCAATTTATCTTAAATATCCAGCACTAATAAATATTGAGCTGAAGCAAATAATAAAAACTGCATCATCCAGCGGAGGTGTTTCTAGTGATTTACATGCCGAATATTACATTAGACCATCATGAGTTAAAAAAAAACAGACAAAAAACGCTTGTTTGTTTCAACATTAATCTAAAAAAAATTATTTAACAGGACTTCACTGTATAACTGACAAAAAGAGGGTTACGCAGCAATGACAGCTATACTCGAGTGTCAGTAGGTATAATCTGGGCTCCACTACAGGATACAGCTACAGGACAACAGCAGCCCGGGTAAACTGTCCGATAATGGAATTACACAGACCACTGACGGTCTTCCTCGCGTTACAAGCCTGTGATCTGAGTCAGGGGGTATATGCTCTCACCGCCACACCGACTCTGGCAGCCTGTGGTCGGTGATCGACACCTCACAGGAAAAGCGACCAGAGTCTTCTCCAACCGTGTCCGATAATGGAACTAGACACGCAGCCATCGCCTTAAAACGCCCCCTTAAGGAAGAAACTTTGCTCTATTTTAGCCACAGCAGCGCCGAAGAGTGTGTTCACCTGCTGGGAAACATTAACGGCGGTTTTTTTTTACTGCTGAAGCCGCGGGCTGTCACCGGTGAACCGACGAGGACTGAGCACTCACCGTGTGTGACTGCAGGTTCTGGCTGGCTTCGATAACCGCCGTCAGGGGCACCGTGTCGTCCAGCAGCAGCCTGCCGGGGACCGGCTTCTCCAGGAAAGACATCCCGGAGGATTAACGGTGGGAGTCCGATCTGAGGGTGTGCTTGTCACCGAGAAGGCCGGTGAGGGGAGGACAAACCGCAGGAACCCGAGAGAAGACAGCCAGCGAGCCGCTAGCTTAGCGTAGATATGCTGTAACCAGGAAGCGCAGCTCCTACAAACGTCAAGCTGATTCTCTGCTATAATTGGATGTCGGGAAACCACGTAAAGAAGGGTCATTGCCGCCTGCTGGCAAGAATGTGTATCTAAAGAATTCTGTCTGTTTTTTCTTTTATCTTCCTTTTTTTTTCAAAGAAAAACTTTATTTATACTTTTGGTTACAAACACAAAATAGAAAACATAAACAGACATCAGCATGAATTTCTTTTTTCTTCATTTTGCTACCACGGGGGTCACCGGTGACACCGCGGCGCATATGTATTTCAAATTACCGTAACTCCTCGCTACTTCGTGCAATTTTAATCATTCAAACTGCCCCAGAAAGCTGTGAAACGGGGCTTTCTGATGCTGTTACATGCATTACGGTAATGACGGAGTGCCGTGTGGGGAGAGGGAGAAAATGAGCAGCAGCTGCAGGCGGCGTTTGTGTGACGGGGGGGGGCAGTATCCAGTCAAACTCTTGGTGCGGTTTCTTGGAGTTTAGCTAAGTTTTAGAGGTATATTCTGTGTAAATAAATCCGAATCTTGTAAACAATAGTTTTAGTATTTTTTCCTGAAGTGATTTTTTTAAAATTTGTTTTGTTTCTAACAGCCACAAAAAACAAAACATAACAAACAAACAAACAAAACTTTATTTCCTGTTTGTTATTTGTTGGGGGGGGTCCTTAAGTGATTTTATCGTGTTTTTGCAATTTTTGCGTGTTTTTTAAAGTTTTTTTTTTGTGGCTGTGTATTTTGCCGTGTTTTTGTAGTTTCTGCTACTGTGATTTTTTGGACATTTCCTTCTTGGTCATCATGTTTCTTCACAAACATATCAAACTGAATTAAGAGAAACTGAGTCAGGACGAGAGAAGAGAGTCCCCAGGAGACTTGTTGAGGTAGATGAACAGGACGAGTCAGCCATGCCTTCTCTGTCACCTTCTCAACCACAGTAAGTAAAACTGTTTGTTTACATTGGATATTTATTTCCAACTTTATAACATTGTTTATCATCATATTTTTTGTTATTGGGTTTATCTCAGATGGTCTTTTATTACTTTTACTGTGTAAGATTTATAACTTCTATTACTTACTTATTCCTAGTTGTATGAATTTGGAACATTTTTTCTTGAAATAAAAATAAAGTATAAAGAGTGCATGTATTATGAAATTTTTATTAATTTTTTTTAGAAATCCTCCTGATGAAGGGCCAGTCAACGGTGGAAGGAATCACATCCGGGGCCAACGCCGTGGAGTTCATGCTGCTGCAGATCTCGCACGTAGCCAGGTCACCGTTGAGGCCTCAAGAACCAGTCTGCTGGAAAATGGAGGCAGACCCCGACACTCACAACATTCACCCACCCCAAACGTTGCCCTGGTGTACAGCCTGCACATAGAACAACTGTAAACCAAGCACCAGGTGACATCTTTGCTCTGTTTTTTGACAAAGAGGTCCTCAAAGTTATAGGTGCCAACACCAATAAATATGTTTGGAAGAAACAGGCCATGGGAAGGATGATAGAGAGATGGACTGACCTCACGCCCAAAGAACTAAAAAAAACATCTGGGCTTGTTGCTGTATATGTTGGTCTGCAACGTCCCCAAAATGTCAGACATTTGGCAAAAAAAACAACTATAATTCACGTGGCCTTCCCAGCGACAGTGATGTCCAGAAACAGGTTCACTGTTATCACCAGCAACCTTCATATGAGCAATCCAGAGGAGGATGCAGCAAATGAGGGGAAAAGGGGAACAGAGGAGAATGACCCACTCCAAAATCTAAAACCGTCCTGGAGATGATCAGAACACGCTGCAAAAGTTGTTTATCATCCAAAACAGCATATTTCTATTGACGAAAAGGATGGCTGCCACTAAAGCCCGGTTAAAAGACAAACAGTACATGAGGGACGAGCCGACAAAGTGGGGGCTGAAGTTCTTTGTGCTGGTTGATGTAAATGGCTACACTGTAGATTTCAAGCTCTACACTGGAAAGACCAATGCAGGTTCAGGGAAGTGGCTTTCTTTCGATGTGGTCACAGAGCTTGTGAAGAAAGACTAACTGGGCAGTGGCTACATAGTGTACTGTGACCATTTTTACACCAGCCTTCTCCTTGCTCGTCATCTGAGCCAACAAGGGGTTTGCAGCATGTGGCACTCACCAGGGCCAGGACTCAGAAAGCTCCAGAAACATAAAACTGTCTGAGTTGCTGTTCTAAAATAGTTTATATTAGATTTTTTACAATCTCAGAAATGTTCAATCTGCACTTTTCAAGAATCTGATCTGCTGGGATTTTCCTGTACCATCATCTCGAGTTTACAGAGTGGTCCAAAAAAATAAAATGTCCAGTGAGGGGCCGTTCTGTGGCTGAAAATACCTTACTGATGTCAGAGGTCAGCCAAGGATGGCCAGACTGCTTAAGCGTGATAGGAGGCCAACAGTAACTCACTGCAGTGTGTTAATCTGTCCAAACTATGGCAGTGACTCAGCTCTGCATTCAGCTGAAATAAAAAAAAGTGAAACAGACGAGCAGAACAACACGAGTGGGTTTGAAAAATTCAAAGAAATTATTTTTATTAAACACAAAAGATTTCAAACATCAAACAAACACTGCAGAGCTGGACACAGTAAATGTTCTGCCTATAAATACGTGCTTTTCTTACAAAGTCCCTCATCTACGAACAACTAAATATCTGAGGAGATGGTGAGATGTGGCATCCTCCTCCTCCTCCTGCGCTCACTCCTGCTGCTGCTCATTGGGCATCATCACCATCACCTCGCCCTCCATCACCACTTTGTCCTTCACCGAGCACGTCACAGCAATGAAGGCGAATGACATCTTGATCTTGCGGACCTCAGCTTCGGCGAGCACCTCCTCTCCGATGTAGAGAGGCGCCGGGAAGCGGATCTCCTGGTACAAGAAGACGCAGCCGCGGCCGGGCATCCTGGTGCCGAGCACGGCGGAGATCAGCCCGTTGATGAGGACGCCGTGTACTATGGGCGTCTCGAAGGAAGTGGTGCTGGCGTAAGCCGGGTCCAGGTGGAGGGGGTTGGTGTCGCCCGTTAGTGCAGCGAACAGCTCCACGTCGCGGGAGGAGAACGCTTTGGTGAGAGAGGCTCGCTGGCCGACGTGGAGCAGCCGGCCGTGGCGGGGAGCTGCTGCGAAGGAAGACGGCCACGGTTTATTAAAGACTCGCCTCCACAGGAAACTCATCGCGGAGACGACGACGACGCTCCTCCAGCCTCAGTCGAGCTGCAGATCCCGACTGTTTGCCGTCAGCGCCAAGAGGAACGGAGACACCTGAACACAGCACGAAGGGAGACAAAGAGATGCTCTTCATTATGGAAATGAAATGTTCATCAAACATAAATGATGCAACATTTTTGCCAGATTCCTTAAAGTAAAGGCGACCTATTCAGCTCATCTGTCACTCTGCAAGATGCACAGTTTAAAACAATCATCATGGAGGCGGGGCCATGATTTTCAGGCTTTAAATGAAGAGAGAGAAAAAAGGGGCAAATATTTTATTTACGGAAGCTCGTTTCAGCCACTGGGGGAAAAAATTGCCATCAATAAACCAAAATTTTGAGTTATCTCAAATTTTTTGACTTAATAACTCAAAATTATATTTACTTCCTCAGAAATTTGAGTTAGTAAGTCTACATTTTAAGATAACCCAAAATTTTAGTGGTGCAAAGAAAGCTTCCATATTTATGTGACTATTTCTGGTCTTAAAATAAATGTTACCTGTTTTACTGATGCCTGGTAGGATGTAAGGCACCAGCAGGTGGCAGTACAACAACATGTTGCTGTGTTGTATTGATTACATGTGACTGCACAAAGAGGCTCAGTGGTGCAAAAGCCAAAGATGACTACAGCTGTCAGAAAGTTTTTAAAAAATGAATGTAAAGTCAACAAAGGACGACTAAATTATAAAATTAGAAGAATATGAACAGGTTAGACAGAAAACATTTGAATGCACCTCAGACAGTTTTAGTTTTCGATGCTACTAAAAAAACCTTTAGACCCTCCTGCTATCCGCACACAGAGGTCTGTGGGGGTCCGAGGGATCTTCCAGGAGCGGTGTTGCTCTCTTCTGGAGAGGTGATTGGTTACAGGTGGTGATTTCATACCTGCTGATCTCTAATCTTGAACATAACCTGCTCCCCCTGCCAGGTTAGGCCTGCAGCGTAAGTTACCATGGTGAGCACCTTCGTAGTATAAAGATGAAATCCTGTGTCGCGGCACAGGCCTCAGTTCACAGCGAATACTTCAAGCATTTCTGGCGTGGTGGTTAGCACCATAACAAGGTCATGGGTTCAATTTCCACCTGGGGCCTTTCGGTGTGGAGTTTTCAATTTTTCTCGGGTACTCTGGCTTCTCCCCACACTCAAAGACACGCCGTTAGTGGGGTTAGGGTAGTCGTGGATGGGGCCGGAGGCGTGAGTGTAAAGGATGTCGTCTGTCTGTCTGCGCACCCCGCCTCTCGCCCTGTGCCAGCTGAATTGGATGAGCAGAAGATGATGGATGGATGCTTGCTTGAAATGCCCATCATCATCATCACATCATCTTACACTGGGTCCCTCTGACATCATACAGAGTTAAGAGTAGAAAAAACTGTCTGACACTGAGTGTTTAAAGCAGCCTGACTCCTGAACCTTTGGCTCACAGGGAGTACCTGTACCTACACTGACCACATTATTTAAAAGGACCTCATGAGAGCCGGGCCCCCGGCTACAACTGACCACTTTTCAAGAAGAAGAATCCGGGTTATGCACTGCCACTACATCTCCCAGTGCTGAAACCACCAATATGGAGGTCTGCTCTAACACCTAAGGGCATCTGGGGGAGAACATTCGGAGATAATGATCTCTGATGCCATTGTGTGTCCACAAAGAGCACCCTGAGAAAGCAGGAAGCTTTTTCTTTGGCCAGCCAACACAATCTTTGCCCACCACCTGCCCTATTTGCACAGGAGGCTATAGCACCAAGAGATCTGAAAATGGCAGCAATAAATCACAATCATCATCACATATTCTATCATATATATAATCATAAACTAACTGTAGTAGCTACAGAATAAATGGTTATGTATTTTTCTCCCTCTAATCTGAGTAAAACCTGGTCTAAACTTCAACCAAGTCTTCTTCACTTCATTTTAAATATCCAGCAAAAAAAAAAACAAAGAAAAAGAAAAGGCTCACGTTTCACCTGCAGAGGTTTGGGGTGAGCCACAGATGTCCTCTTCAGCTCAGGAGAGCAAAGACAAGAAGCAGAAACGCCGCTCTGCACAACAAAGCTCGAACATACGCGTGAAGCTACGACACAGACGTCACCGTTTTGTGGCTGGCAGCAGAGATAATCTCCCCAACGGTAATGTGGTCGGGACGGGCGGTAAGGTTTTCACAGCTGATAGGCTGAAGGTCGACGCCGAGCTTTGATGCTCGGCAGGAAAACACGAGTCCGAACCACCGGGGGCTCGCCGGAGGGCGAACGATCGGTTCTTCGCGCGTTTGTGGCTCAGACGCTGAAAATCCGCAATGAAAAGCTTCACTTTGCTATTTCACACACGTGGATACTAAAATGAGAGAGAGGACGACAGAGGATGAGAGGCATCAAATTAGCAGCTTTGGCGAGGATCTGGTGGGAAAAATGTCCGTTTTTCAGCAAGTTTAAGTTTGGATCTGATTATTTTTCTGCAGCGTATTCAAACTCCGATTCATTTGACGTCATTCATCATAATCCTTTAATCAAAACAGCAACTTTTCTCTTACCTGCAGGACTCTGAAGGCACAGGCCTTGTTCTGATAGGAGCCGAGCAGCGTCAGGGAGCTCCACAGCGTCACCAAACCTCTGACCACAAACGGTACAAAAACAATTACACAAGAGTGCCGACAAGCGACTGTCAGTCGAGTTCGATTTCCACCGTGATCGAAGCTCACCTGCTGTAAACACGGAGCAGAGCGGTCAGGGTGTCCTCATCGTACGTCAGCACATCGAAGTTCAACGCTGCTCCCACCTGAAGAGCGAATATAACAGCGTAAGAAACGTCACACTGCATCCCTCCACCGAGGTGAAAGTTCACTCCACTTGTGGACCCAGAGGGTCAACATCTTCTTTCAGATGCTCCCTTTAGGGGTCGCCACAGTGGACCATCTGCCTCCATCCCACCCTTTCCCTAACATCGTCCTCTGTCACACCAACCCTCTGCATGTCCTCCTTCACTACATCCACGAGCCTTCACTATCCAGAAGATATCTCCCAGTTCTTCTTAATTCAGTTTGATATGTTTGTGAAGAAACACGATGACATCAAATGACGCAGATCAGCTCCAACAGTCACATCTAAGCTGGGACGAGCCCCACATCTGATACAATATTTAATGCAAATCCATCCGTACATTGCACGAGTAAACCTTCTAAAAACCAGAGGAACAAACCAATCACAGGAGCTCCTGGGCCCCTCACTGGTTTACGTGATTTTTCTGTTGAGCTCACCTCTCCAAACAGAGTCTTCAGGCCGGTGATGATGAAGTGCTTCAGTTCAACTGCGCTCAGTCTGGTCGACTCATCCTCCAGCACGCTAAACACACGCAGGAACACACGGGGAGAGTGTCTTAGCTCCCACTCCTTCATCCAGAATAACATCCAAACCTAAAACACGCAGAGGGACTTACAGGCGGACCTTCAGGTAGTGGTAGGGCGAGGCGTTTTTTAACACGACCCGTTGGTAGGCAGACGCTTCTTCCTTCTCCTCCACCTGTTTCATCCTATCTAAGCAGCAGGTGATCCAGCCTCCCTCAGGTGAAGTGCAGCAGGTCGATCAGCAGCCTGAAAAACCAACCAGTGGAAGCTTCAGAGATGTTAACATGAAGCTCCTCATTACAACCCGCACCTGCACACGTGTGTGTGTGTGTGTGTTGCAGCTTATGGTCCAGAGGCACATTCACTAAGACTTGTTGTTTAAAGTATTTTATCTGATTTTTTCATGTCTTACTGCAGGGACAGCTGCGTGTACTGCCAATATATAGGGCTGCACCTTCAGACAGCATAAAGCTGCTGATCTTACACAAAAACACAACAAACGGAGAAAGACACGTCAGAAGAAATCGGATATATTCTAAAATATTAATTTAATTTAAAAGCCAAGACGTGGGGCGGCGGAACTTCTCATTAAAACACTATAAGAACTCTCTTGTGAGCCTTTAAGCTTTAGGCTGAGCGCAGCTAACAGGAGGTCAGGGGAAACCAGCGGAACCCGTCAGCCTGAGCGGAGCTGTTCCCGCTGCCAGTCGCTTCTCTGCCGCCGGCTCCGCGCACAGACAACAAACCAGCGCTTTGAATTTGTTCCGAAGCTCAACAAAAGCAGCAGAAGCGCTTCACTCACCGATTGCAGCAACGTGGAGCTTTCAGCGCGCTGAAAACCGCTCCGGAAACCCTTCGATCCTTCACCAAGCGGCCTGTAGCGTGGCGCAGGCGCAGTCAGCTTTTAAAACGCGCCGCACAGCAACGCGATGGTTCACTCCGTCAGAGATTCAGGAGCCCGGAGCAACCGGGCGTGCTTGTTCTTCTCAGTGGCAGAAACAACCTCCCATAACTATTGTCTATATGACAAGATTTGAGGCAGAGAAAAGATCTGACCTCCTTCCAAAATAAAAAATAAAATAAACCAGTCGTTATGGTATTGACAAGTAATGAGGTTTTTTGTGAAGGAAGACACCTGAAACACTTTCATTTAAAAAGAATAAGACATTTATTATATTAAAGAATCAGAAAAAGACACATGCGCATGTGGGGACCCAGAGTAAGAGTGTGCGCTCTTTACCTCTGAGCCCGTGTTCCTGTCTCATCATAACATCTTCATACTGCCTCTTATCTATCTGTAAGTATTCTGGATCTGGATCATTGTTTTTCTTATGTTTGGTTTCTTGTTTTGCATTTTTGTAATGTGTTAAAGCTGTAGGTGTATTACCTCATATATATATAAACAACAGGACTTTACAAACCAATGAATTAAACAACATTTTTAAACAGACAAAATGATTTAATAACCTCATTTATCAAACTTTATAAATTATACCGAAAAGCCAGAGCTGTTAACTTATTAACCAACAGTACGTTTCAGTGTAAATTCAGTCTGAAGGTGTTATTATGAGGTTACACATACAGTTAATCCACAGCAGGATATTTCCCTCACAAACAGGTTTTAAAAAAAAGACCAAAATACAGTTTTCTGATGCAGAAATGTCAAAAATCCTCACGTGAAATGATTTCATGACAATAAATTCTACAGATTATGGAGATGAGGCTCCTGCAGGGCGCTGAGTGAGAGCCAGACGGATGCAAAACATCAGAAATATCTTAAAAACTTTTGTGCATTTGTTCAGTTTTTACAGACGTAACTGCTGCTGTATAAATCTCTTATTAAACCACTTCATCATCCGTCCTGAGGTCAGGGGTGGTGTACACTTCAAAGGTGTTTTTCCAGGAAACTTTTTTTACGTTTTCATCACCGAATGCCTGCTCATGCAGGAAGTCCATGATGAGTTTGGCGGCTTTTCTTGGCTGCTCCAAAGGCACAGTGTGGCCACAGCTGTCCAACACCGACACCCGGCAATGAGGCAGCGCCGCCTGCAGCACAGCGGCGCCCGAAACATCCAACACCTGAGAGGTCAGACAGGTGTGTTAGCAGCTGTGTGTGAGACACTGCGGCACAGCTGTACCGACAGACTGAAATATCTCAATATATGATGGATTATTGTGAATGCTTTCTGGTGGTCTCCTGTTTTTAAATGATCATCGCTGTGGAGCTGCCATGAAGTTACCTGATCTTCCTTCCCCCAGATCACCTGCAGGGGCATCGTGATCAGATGCATGTTTTCTTGCAGCGAGTGGCGAGACTTCTCCCCAACAATCTCCATGAACACTACACACACACACACACACAAAACCCAATAACTTCAGTTACAAACACTGTATTGGTCCTGCAACAGAAATTATTGTGTTACTGCAGCAGGATAAAGAATAAAAATAGTGTAATCTACAATAAAAACATTGTTAAAGGCACTACATTCAGTGACTCAAAGGCCTCCAGATTCTACACAATGATGGTTCCACTCTTGTGGATTAGCAGGTTGATCCTGCAGGCATCTGTGACTGTCAACGGGAGCACCGTCAGAAGGAGGACAAAGAAGAAGAGAGCTGGTGAGGATGAACAGACTGACCTTCTTTGTAGAAATCATTGTTTGGGATCCTGTTGGCAAGAAAACCACGCTGCACCTACCACACACACAAAAAACAACACAAATGCAAATATGAACAATAAATATATAAAAGCAACAGCAGGATTTATACTGACAGTATGACACATTGATGTATTCCTATACTGACTGTGTGTGGAGCAGGTACACTGTTACAGGCCTTCGGTCGTAGTCAAATAGGCAAGTTTATAATTGAATGAAGTGAAGTATACGCGTGGTGGTTGAATTCTGTAAATCCTAAAGAAAGCTGGACCATCCTTCAAGGAAGGAAACGCAGACCATCATAAAAACCAAACCAATCACCAAGTAAGAAGCTGCTACATTTTCCATCCTATCCTAAAATTTTCAGGTGAACTCTGGATGTTTCTCTCCTGCATTAAAATCTGCTTTTTATGAAGTCATCTCATGTGATTGTCTTTGTAATGTAGGTTTAGAAAACTGCTCTATAAATAAAGATATTCAGCTATAAATGATCAAAGTGAAATTAAAGTTGTAGTCGAACTCAGTTTGCATCAGTTACACTATATTTACAGAAGTATTTGCTCGTCTCATTTTTAATCCATAGGGTTTAATATGATGTGGGCCCACCCTTTGCAGCTATAACAGCTTCAGCTCTTCTGGAAAGGCTTTCCACAGGTTTAGGAGTATTTATGGGAATTTTTGACCGTTCTTCCAGAAGCACATCTGTGAGGTCAGACACTGATGTTGGAGAGAAGGCCTGGCTCACAGTCTCCATCCCAAAGGTGTTCTGTCAGGCTGAGGTCAGGACTCTGTGCAGGCCAGTCAAGTTCTTCCACACCAAACTGGCTCATCCATGTCTTTATGGAGCTGCTTTGTGCACTGGTGTGCAGTCATGTTGGAACAGGAAGGGGCCATCCCCAAACTGTTCCCACAGAGTTGGGAGCATCAAATTGTCCCAAATGTCTTGGTATGCTGAAGCACTAAGAGTTCCTTTCACTGGAACTAAGGGGCCGAGCACAACTCCTGAAAAACATCCTCACCCCCCCCCCTACCACCACCACCACCAAACTTCACACTTGGCACAATGCAGTCAGACAGGTACCGATGAAAACTCATCCCATAAAGATCTCTGCACACGGTTCTTGAGCTAATCTGAAGGCCACATGAAGTTTGGAGGTCAATAAACAGACTGCTGGCTTGTGGTTCCTAGGATACTTAAAATTAGAATGGGAGGCAGAGCCTTCAGCTTTCAGGCCCCACTTCTGTGGAACCAGCTCCCAGCTTGGATTCAGGAGACAGACACCCTCTCTATTTTTAAGATTAGGCTTAAAACTTTCCTTTATGATCAAGCTTATAGTTAGGGCTGGATCAGATGACCCTGAACCACCCCTTAGTTATGCTGCTATAGGCCTAGGCTGCTGAGGGGGGGTCCCATAATGCACTGTTTCTTTTCATTCACCTTTATTTACTCTGTTTATACTTCACTCTGTATTTAATCATTATTATTAATCTCTGTCTCTCTTCCACAGCATGTCTTTTGTCCTGTCTCTCTCCCCTTGGCCCCAACCGGTCGCAGCAGATGACTGCCCCTCCCTGAGTCTGGTTCTGCTGGAGGTTTCTTCCTGTTAAAAGGGAGTTTTTCCTTCCCAATGTTGCCAAGTGCTTGCTCATAGGGGGCCGTTTTGACTGTTGGGTTTTCTGTAATATTGTAGGGTCTTTACCCACAATACAAACACCTCGAGGGGACTGTTTCTTGTGATTTGGCGCTATATAAATAAAATTGAATTGAATTGAATTGAATAGTGACTGACTCTGGAGAAATTTGGTGACCTCTGTGCACTATGTAGAGTATTTAGTTGTGATGAAAGTTCTCAATTGGACTTGTTACACAGGTATCATCCTATCATGGTACCACGCTGGAATTCACTGAGCTCCTGAGAGCGACCCATTCTTTCACTAATGTTTGTAGAAGCAGTCTGCATGCCTAGGTGCTTGGTTTATATACCTGTAGCCGTGGAAGTGACTGGAACACCTGAATTCAATGATATGGATGAGTGAATGAATATAGTGTAGGCTCATTGTTGGACTGTTTCTTAGAAGGTGCAAGGTGGTGTCAGGAGGAGAATGCAAGCTAGGCAAAGCATTGGACTGTAATCTCGTAGGATTACTCTTTGACTGCAGCCCTAATCTGGACTGTACCCAGGCAGCTCAGCCCTGTACCTGTCGGGGGAGGTTTAGGGGGGTGTGACAACAGAGTCTCAGCATGTCATCCAGCTCCTGCAGAGTGGTGGGGATCAGTGGGATGGAAACATTCTTCTCACCCTTCTCCAGCTCCCTCAGACGATTGATGAACTCTGAGTCTGTGGGGTAAACCAGGCCTGGTGGACAGAGAAGAGGAGGAGGAGGGGGGAGAGCAATTATGCATCCTGATCATCATCAGCAAACATAATGTACAACAGAGCAGACATCTGCTGTGTTTACCTGCCGGGCAAATCAAGGTGACACTGGACAGGAATGTGGGGTAAGTGGCAGCGTAGACACCTGCAACGTTGCCACCCATTGATGTGCCGACCAGGTGGAAGGGTCTTTTATCCAGGCCGATACTCTGCACAAACTGCACAGGAAGACACACTGAGAGGTGTTTGTAACTCAGGAGAACAGCTCAGTGCTTCTGCTGTGGTCCAAACCTGGCAACCTCGCTTTGATTACAAAAATAATCAATCTTGCTGATGATTACAGATTTTGCCTTGCATACTTGTCTCCTTTTTCATTTGGACACTTCCATCATTAATTTCCTACATCCCTTTTGCTTTGGTGCTCTTCTGCCTACAGTGGTTTTCCCAAACTTTTACTTTTATTATAAAACATGTGAATGTCACATGCACACATCCTCGTACCAACCTGGTGGATTCGGCCGACCTGACCCCGGATGCTGTAATCCTCTGGACCGGTGCGACTTGTCCCCTCGTGTCCCGGCATGTCCACACACACTACATGCTGGTTTCTAGGGAGGTACTGCAAGAGAAAGGAGACACACCACCAACTCACTTACATACACTACAGGACATAACAAGAGCACCACCTAGCAGAGCAAAATACATCTGTATTAACAGGGAACAGAGTTACTGTGTTAACCCTGTTTGTTTGGGACTTTTAATTAGGGTGAAATGACTGCACATATCTTTAATGACTTTCAAAAACAAGAATTGGGGCACGAGTTTGATTTTGGATGTTCTCTAATCCACACAGGAGTGAAAAGTACACTGATAAAAATATCCTGCCCTATCTAGATAATAAAATTAAGGCAACTATTTACATAATTTATTTATGTTGATCAAGCAAGACTGTTCTGTGTTTAAAGTACTTATTTCTTTACATGAAATATAAAATCCAAGTAAAGTGAACTTAATTTTGTCAAGTAGATTAAACAAAACTAAACTTCGTATAAATCACTCAACTTGTTCAATGTAGTAAATGAAATTTGCAAGTAAAAGCAACTTCATTTCCTTATGTAGATCACACAAAAAAAGCTTTGTATAAATTACTTAAATTTGTTACATTTATTTAATGGTTTTTCTTAAGTAGAATTAACTTAATTTTTTCATGTAAAACAACTATTTGGTAAATGGACTAGTTCTTATATAGTGCTTTTCTACTCTGAGCACATTTACCCATTCACACAAGCGCTTCTATGAGAAAGTAAGCTAAGTGCTTTTATTGTCTAACATTCACACACTTACACTCCAACACTTGCGTCGGAGAGCAGCTTGCCCAAGGATGCTTCGGCATGCAGCCTGGAGCAGCCAAGAATCAAACCTCTGACCTTCTCATCAGTAGGTGACTTGCTCTACCTCCTCAGCTACAGCCACTCCGTTTGTATTCACATATATATTGTTTTAGATATTTACAATTATTTCTGAAAGTGAAATTTATTGTATTTATAACAGACTGAGCACAAATCCTAATTCTATTCACTATTTTACTATTCCTAACATAAAATGAGAGTTGTTATTTGAAAGTAGCATTTCATATTGAACATGTATTCAATCTTATATGAACTGCATGCCAGATAATGACAAAAAAAAACTTCATAAGCAAAGGAGTGATATTGCGGGAAAAAAAGAAATTCTCATATGAGAAATTATCACTTTTTTGCCACTTGTTTTATTTTGAATATGCAAATTTAACGTAAACAACATACCAAAAAAGCTGAAATTTTGTCTCCCCTAGAAGTGCCAGACCAAGTGACAAAGATGAATCAGTATGAAAGCAAAAAGGGGTAACAAACAAAAAGAGTCAAGCCATCAGGATCTTTTTCCTCAAAATATAAACAAACCTGTGAAAGCCAATTAACCATCGCAGAACTGGATGCTGTAATTGGCCGTCTTTCTCTTAACAAAGCTCCTGGCTCAGATGGTCTCACAGGAGACTTTTACAGACACTTCTGGAGGGATTTAAGAGAATTGCTCCATCAGGTTTTTTTCTTAAGTTTTTGAAACCTGTACACTCCCAACCACAATGAGACACGGGGTCATAATTTCCATCTCAAAACCGAATAAAGACCCCAGACTTACTGAAAAAAGAAGACCTATCACTCCTAGGAATTCAGACTAAAAACTGTTAACATATGTTCTCTGCCTCTCGTCTACAATCAGGAATCTCAAATCTTATTGCACAGATACAGTCAGGCTTTCTAAAAGGAAGTTCAATACACAATAACATAAGACTTGTAATGGACATTATTGAATATAGAGATCAAATAGAGGATCACGGTTTTATACTCTTTGTGGACTTTTATAAAGCCTTTGACTCAGTTGAGCACTCGTTTATTTTAGCAACACTTGAACACTTTGGTTTTGGTATTAAATTTAAAAGCATGATCTCTGGTCTTTATAAGAACATTAGTAGTTGCGTCATGCTTCAAAATGGTTCTACTCCAAGCTTTAATGTTGATGTGGGAATCCCTCAAGGTTGCCCCATCTCACCCTATCTGTTCATATTAGCTACTGAAATGCTAGCCATCTACATTAAAAATTGCAATGATATCCAAAAGTTAAATGTGCTGGGTACAGAAATTATCATCAGCCAACTGGCAGATGACACAACGTTATTTTTCAAAAATGAATCTCAAATCCCTGTAAGTATAGAAAAGATCCAGAAATTCTCTAAGGCTTCAGGTTTAACTTTAAATTTAAAAAAATGTGAACTCTATGCGCTTCACGACTCATCATTAAAAGAAATTTCCCAAATTCCCATCAAAGCAGAAATAAAGTACTTGGGTATTTACCTCAATAAGGACCCAAAAACAAGTCAGTCTATGAATATAAAAAGTAAAATTAATTAATGTAAAACTAAATTAAACATTTGGCTCCAAAGAGATTTATCAATCTTAGGTCGAACATATCTGACCAAAATGGAAAGTTTATCAAGATGTATATACCCAATGTACTCTAATGCCATTCCAAATTAAATGATAAAATCTATTAACCAAATAAATCTAAATTTTATCTGGAGAAACAGACCACATTATCTGAAAAAAGTCATGGTGAAAGAATCTGGTGATGAAGGGCTAAAAGTGATTGATTTAGATTGTCTCAATGGGACCCTGAAGGTGAACTGGCTGAAATCTTGGATCAGACATCAGAGCTCGTTCTGCTTCTGTATTCCAAACCACTTATTCAACAGTTGGTGGCTTAAGTTTTTTGCTCATCTCTGATTTTGATGTTAACAAGATTCCTGTTTCATTGTCAGAATTTCATAAACAGATATTATTATACTGGAAAATGATATATGTACATAACTACTCGCCCCACTCTGTTATCATATGGAACAACAGATACATACTGCATCGTAACAAATCATTATTCTACAAAGACTGGTTTGTAGAAAGATATTGAAACCACTGACCATATATCTTCTCATGTGACAAAGTTGTTTGTTTTTGGATGGAAGTTCAAGCATGGCTAAGAGGGAAATTTCCATCATCACCAGCATCTCTCTCAAGAGATGATATAACATTTGGCTTAATCTTAGGAAACAAAAAAGAAGAAACTTGTGTCAATGTAATTTTATGTTTGGCCAAGTTCTTCAAATTCACAAAAAATCATTAAAACTTGCAAAATTCCCCAAAAGCCAAAAATTGTCTTCTTTTATGAATGATACTTACAGTGATTCATTGAGTTAACTACATATTATACACCCCTTGCTATGTGTTTTTTTAAAAAATCTTTTTGTTTGTTTTCTTTTCCGTTTGATTTTAGCTCTGTGAGTCTATGCTTTTGTTTCCTTCTGTTCTGTTTCCTTCTGTTTTATGGTTATTTGTTATTTTTTGCAGATTTTTCATCCATTCCAAAACCATTTTTCATGTGTTTGGGATCATTGTCCTGCTGAAACACCCAGCTGTGTCCAAGTTTCAACAATCTAGCTGTTGATTTGAGGTGAAGCTGCAGAATGTGGAGGCAGTCTTCCTTCATTATTCCGTTGACATTGTGGCCAAAAAGTTCAATCTTTGTCTCATCTCATCAAACTTTTCTTCAGAAGGCATTCGGCTTGTTCACGTGGGAAGCTGCAAATTTCAGTCGAGCTTGAAGGTGTGGATTTTGGAGCTGGGGCCTCTTCCTTGGTCAGCACCTTCTCAGTCCACCATGATGTAAAACTGACTTCACTGTGACCAGTGAGACTGGTGTTCCAGCAGTTTCCAGTTCACGGCAGATTTGAGTTTTGGTGGTTCCTGGGCCGTTCCTGAACATACTAACCTCTCATCTGAGGGAAACAGTTTAGGTCTAGACTTTACAAAGTGTCGACACATCCGAATAACTCGTACTTCCATACAGCTGTTTGAACTGGTGATCCTGGAATCTATAATTGTCCAGGAGACCTTCTCAATTTGTGTAAATCTACAGTTCTCCTTCTTAGATCTTCACTGAGTTCCTTGGACTTCCCCATTGTTCTGAGTGTTGGCTAATCCGATGAGTGAGTGCATGTATGTATTTGAGCCTGTATGTATTCTTTTGATCCTGTGTGGATTAGTGAAAATCCAAAATAAATTCAAACCTGTGCACCCAATTCTTCATTAAAGAATTAGGAACAAAAATATAAGATTAGAAGGAAAACAGCAGGATAGAGAAATAAGTAATTTGCATCATATTTTAATGAGCTATTCTACATGATTTAAGCCATTTTGTTATAGGTTGTGTAACTTTGTGTGTGTAGACCTTGATAACAGACAGCCACGCGTCCTTGGTGGCAGAGAAGCCATGCAGCAGCAGCAGTGATGGTGTGATCCCTCCTGGTGTCCCTCGGGTGGAATAACAGAAGCGGTAATTCCCACTGTGAGAGTAGCGGACCACCAATCCGAGCCTGCGACGCCAGTACCTGCAGGGATTTACAGGTGAGCCATTAAAAGGTGCACATGTTTAACATCCAGCTGGAAGGAGACTGAGGGGCGGTGTGTACTTCTGAATGTTAACTTCAGTTAACCCCACGGATTAAGTGTGACTCTATCCACCTACACTGTAAACCCGGATAAGTTGAATTTACTTAAAAAAAAACAAGGTAACGTGTTGCCTTAAATTTTTTTAAGTAATGAAACGTTAGTTGAATAAATGCAGTGGACTATGTTCAAGTTAAGTTTAGTTATGTTGAATGTACTAATAACAGAGTTTCAGTAACTGAAGATACTTAGTTTAAGCAATCATTCACCACCCATTTATTTCACTCAGCTTGTTAAGTAAGCACTCCTCCATTACAATACAACTAAATTATATGTTCTAATTTACCAAAGTTATCTTTTATAGTTCGTGCAAATTAAAAATAATTAAATTAATAATTCAATCAAGCTGGGTAAATTAAATATATACAATTTTTTTAATCAAACATATCTTTTTCCATCCAACCTCTTCCGCTTTGGGCAATTTAGAGCGACCAGTTAACCTAACCCCAGTGACTGCATGTCTTCGGACTGTGGGAGGAAACTCATGCAGACACGGGGAGAACATAAAAACTCCATGGAGCAAGAGGCCCGGGACAAGGTGGAATCAAACCCAGACTTTCTAGGTGTCATTTTAGCTGTGAGGCAGCTCTGCTAACCACCACACCACCATGCTGTCACTCATCAATACAGTCTTTTAAAACCGATCGCAAACACATAATTACAATAAGATAGACCATCAAAAAGTACAGTCTACTCAGAATTACTAAGTAATGTTGCGAGATGTTTAAGTAATATAAACTCAGTTTATTTCAGTAGGAGCTGTTGATTAGACTTAAGAACACAATTACAATAAAAAAGGACATGAAACAGTTCAGCATCAGTGCCAGAGATGCCAGCAGGCTCAACAAACTGATTCACAAGGCTGGAGCCATCACTGGTCAGAATTTGGAGAGGTCTGAGTCAGTGAGGGACAGGAGGACACTGAACAAACTGCTCTCCATCATGGACAACCCAGCTCACCCACTCCACTCCACACTGCCGAGGCAGCAGAGCTCCTCCTCCCTCAGACTGATTCAACCTCGCTGCCACAAAGAACGCCTCAGGAAATCATTCCTACCGTTCTCCATAAAGCTGTATAATAACTCTTCTTTCTGCGACAGGTGAACACACCTGTCAGGACATAAGATCCTACACACAGGATACTTTTTGTACATATAGTGTATAAATTACATATTATATTATTTACCACTGCATTTTGCACTACCCTCTTGTACAGTGTCAGCCTCAATATAACTCTGTGTTACCTACGTTTTTATATTTTTTCCGATGTGGATATGTATAGTTTAATACTCATCATTGGGACTCTCACTTGATGTTATGTTTAGTTAGTGTAGATTGTATTTTCCTGCTGCTGTTACACAATGATTTCCCTTGCGGGATCAATAAAGTATCTATCTATCTATCTATCTATCTATCTATCTGTCTATCTATCTCTTACTCAGCATTAACAAGTAATGTTCACATACTAGGCAATTTTAAGTAATATGAACTCAATATTTTTAAGTCAAATCAAAATATGGGTTTACAGTGTACCGACATTATTAAATAAATCACATGACTGGATAATCTATAAAAATAAGATCACCATTTTTGAAATTTGTCAAACTCTGATCGTCACTCAATTTTAGTATTCAGTTGAACATCCAGCAGCTGTATACTGCTTCATATCAAAGTGTGATTATGAAACGACTAATGAAAGCAGCTGTTATGCAGTCCAAACTTGCATGAAACCACATTAGTGGGAAAATTCCCTTCAAAATAAAAATACACTTTAGAAAATAAAACCAAATTATGAAAAACTGAAATCCTATAAAACTGAAAACTGCTCTTAAGAAAATAAGGATGAAAAGTCAATTACAGATTTCTTTATATTTTATCCACATCTTATTTATGTGAATAATTTATTATTTATTGTGCAACACAAATCCAGCCTCATTCTGGTGATTATTTAACTATTCTCGGGTGAAACTCTTAACTGGAAAAGTTTGACTTTTAAATGCAAAATGTAAAGACCTGCAAAGGTAAAGGACGCTGCCAGAGAAAAGGTCAGGGTTGATTAAAAAACAAACAAGAAAACCTGATATGTTGCAGTCTGGGACCAAAATTATTTTGAGGTATAAAATAATCTTCAAATAATCCCTGCTAGCTTTTTGTATTCTTTTTTTCCCTTAATATTTTATTTAAGTTACAACTGTGCTGAACAAACAACAAAAAAACCCAGCTGTTACATGACAGTGAGTCAGCACTGTGTGTGTGTGTCTCTGTGTGTGTGTGCATTAACAGCTTAGTATAAAGTCCAGGAGAAAGGTCACTGCAGCAGCCCTGCTCTTTCACAATCAAAGCATTTTTGAGGCTGTTAATATTTAACGAGGGCACTGAATTACTTTTATTACAATGTAACAAGCGTACAGTAAAGCTGTTAGATGTTTATCTGGAGAAAATGTGTGGGTTTAGTGACTTTAAAGACAATCTGGTCAGTATTTGCTGCAAAGTTTTGCTGCTCCAGACACGCGATAAACGGCTTTGGATGATATTTTAGTTTCATTTTCATAAAAATATGAAACTAGAAAACTACAGTGGTGTGCAAAAGTTGAGTTTGAAATTCAATATTTGGCACCTTTATTCTTTGACAAAGCCCAAACTCTCTGAGGCAGCTTTAAGCAGTCTTCAGGAGTTCACCAGGTTCCCTCAGGGACCTTCTGTCTCGGCTGGCCGCTGGGCAGGCAGGAAGGAGGACAGGTGTAATATACACACACGTTTATTTACATGTGGTTAACAAAAACATAAACTCTCCTCAAACAGACCTCAAACAGTCAGAGACTAGCAATAACCTGACATATGCGACTTGACATACGTCAAGGACAGCGGGGAAGCAACCAATGACGCGACAACAGGCATAGAAAACACAAGACTTATATACAGGAGATAACGAGGGGAGTGGGAACAGCTGGGAAACACAGGAAATACTAATCATAAAGACAAGACCAAGGCAAGCAAAACCGAACATGACAGACAGGGACCACATGACTATCAAAATAAAACAGGAAGTCAAACAGGGAAACAAGGACGCAGACCTGAAACATGGAAACACAAGGAACAAGAAATAACAAACCGAGGACAACTACAAAAGATAACAAAAAACACTGTGGCACCGGCCCAGGACCATGACAGCTTCAAACTCTTCTTTGGATGTTTCTGCCTGTTGCCCATCTGTCAGGATGATCCCACACTGCTTCAGTAATGCTGAGGTCCAGCTCTGGGGAGGTCAATCCATGACTGATGGTGTTTCACTGTGTGTTTTTCTATCCAGGCATGATTCACTGCGTTGGCAGTGGATTTGGGACCACTGTCACGCTTAACCGCTGCCAATCAGAGGCTTTCCAGATGGAACTGTAAGGCGCATCAAAATCTGACGTTTCTGTGTTCCCTAACACCACTGGCTGAAATGCAGCCCCAAACCATCACAGAGCCTCCGCCATGTTTTACTGATAGCTGTAGACACTCAGTGTTGTACCTCTCTCCTGACCTCCGCTGCACAGATTAACGATGAGTTGAACCAAAAATGTTTGGATTCATGACTTCGTAAGACCCGTTGCTGCTGATTTCAGTGCAGTTCTTGTGTAATTGGGCACAGCTCAGCCTTTTCTCCCTGTTTCCCTTCCTTAAGAATGGCTTCTCGGCAGCCGGCCTTCCACTGAGACCATCAGGTCATGTATCAGGTCTTTGCTGGACATCACTCTCAGAATGCTGTTCATCTGGTGTTGATAGTCTTTTAGGCCTTCCACTTCTTCTGTCCTCCACTTTTCCAGTTTCCTCAAATTCTGTAAGGGCATACTGCTGAGATATGCCAAGATTTTAGCTAGTAGCTCTTTGTCAACTGTGTTGTCTTTGAAATTTTTTATAGACTCAACTGAAAAAAAAAGCAACAAATGATATGTTTTCTGGGACAGGTTGCTACAAACAGTAGGCCTAAAATTGGTTCCTTGCCAAGTTGTCTGTTACGTGTATACACAACACTGGTTCATCCCTTCAGTTGGGTGCCATTTCACACCTGAATGATTCAAAGGTCAGTGTTAAACAAAAAAAACATTCCTCTGAAAATGTTAAGGTAGAAGGACTGCACTGAAAATGGGTGGAAAGGCAGAACAATGCCCAAAGAAAACCCAAACCAAAACAAAACCTTTGAAAGACCTTCAGAGATCCCGGAGAACTGAATGTTAAAGGACCCATATCATGCAAAATCCACTTTTTTAACCCTTAAATACATTTTGTTGTGTACTTTCAGTGCGTAGCAGTGCAGGAAATTTAAATGCATTCTGTTCTGGTGCTGCGTAGATATATTTATATGCTTTTTGGGTCATATTTTTCAGGCTGTTCCGTCATGGCAGGCCACACTTACAATCCAGATATCTGAAATTGATTTATGCCTAGATGTAATAGTAAATTAAGATATCTCTAATTACATTCTGACTAGTCGAAATGACATCAGATTTACCATTGATTTGATGGCGGCTTCAATTCAAGATATCTACAATGAATTACTGACTGTCTGGAACACACATTTCAGATATCTTCAACTAAATTATGACTAGTCATAAAGTGAATTCGAGATATCTTGTTTTTATTCTGACTAGTCATAATTCTAATTAAAGATATCTTAAATGGCACCATAATTCAAGATATCTTAAATGTATTTTTAGATTGGCGATAAATAGTTCTGACTAGTGCAAATTAAATTCTAGATACCTCGAAAGCAAATAATGAGTAGGCAAAACTAAATTAGAGATATCTAGAACTGTAATTTTGACTAGTCAAAATGCCTTTTAAGGTATCTCCAAATGACTTACAGATATCTTGAATTAGACGGCTTTGCTATTTAAGATATCCTCAATTAACATTCTGACTATTCAGAATGGCGTCTGAGATATCTTGAATTACGGAGCATTTTGTGGGAATTTTTAAAAGGCAGTTTGTGAAAACGCCCTGCCATAAAATCAGAGCTTCTGTGCAGATTTCTTAAGCAGTCTTTAAGTACACGATTTTCACGTTCTCTGCATATCCCATACTGAAGAGCTCTTTCTATATTGTTGCATTTTATTACAATTTTGTCCACAGCGGCCAGAGCCATTGCAGCAACCTGAAATTCTACACAGGCAATTGCATGGACAGTTCAGTAGAGCACAAGGGGGCCTACATGCAATCGCTTAATTCAGATATCTCAAACGTAATTTTGACTAGTCATAATTATATGAACCGTCAAATGACAAATCCGGTGACGTCATTTGAGATATCTTAAAAGGAATTTTGACTCGTCAAAATGTAATTGAAGATATCTTGAATTATTATTCTTATCATCTTAAATTACCATTCTGGATAGTCAAAATGTAGTTTTGTCTAGTCAAAA
>JAMQGT020002435.1:0-10366 GCA_024447675.2 Pterophyllum scalare
ATATATTGCTATATGATTGAAAAATTATACAACATTATCATAAAAATGCATATGGATAACAAGTTAAAATATAAATATGAGTAAATTGATTGACATACAATAAACAATAAACAGCCATGTAAGTCAATATGCAAACGGTAATGTATATAACTAAGAATGTTAAAAATGCTAAAAAATAGAGCAGAACAGTACAGAAATCACAGTCACAAGAGTAATCAAATGAACATCATATAGGAATGACATGGACAAAAATAGATAAATCAGAGCCTATCATACATATACACATAAAAATCAGGTAAAAAAAATCAGGTACAGTATAAAGACTATATACATGTGGAATAAACATAGAAGCAAAATACTCTGGGCGGACTTTTTGCCCTCCAAGCTCGGGTCCTCTACCAGAGGCCTGGGAGCTTGAGTGTCCTGTGCAGTATCTTAGCTGTTCCCAGTGTTGCGCTCTTCTGGACAGAGATCTCAGATGTTGCCCCAGGGATCTGCTGGAGCCACTCTCCCAGTTTGGGGGTCACTGCCCCGAGTGTTCCGATTACCACGGGGACCACTGTTACCTTCACCTTCCACATCCTTTCCAGCTCCTCTCGGAGCCCTTGGTATTTATCCAGCTTCTCTTGGCCCTTCTTCTTGATGTTCCCGTCACTTGGTATTGCAACGTCTATCACTACGACCTTCTTCCTTTGTTTGTCCACCACTACGATGTCCGGTTGGTTAGCCATCACAAGTTTGTCCGTCTGTATCAGGATCTTAGCTCTGTGTTTATGTTTATATAATATATAAATGTCCCCAAATGAGAAACTAGCCCAAAAACATGACAGGGTGTCACAGGTGCTGGAGGGTTCCCAGAGTGGTGACCCCACTGTTCTGCTGTTTATGTAGGCAATGACAGCAAGACCTGGAGGGGAGTAATATGGAAGCACAGCCAGCCTGATCTGAACCTGTGTGTTCTGTTATTGGACGTCTGTGCAAAGCACAGTTGGTCCATAACAAACACCATGTTTGAACATACAGGTGTTACTAAATGCACGTGGCACCAGGGCACCCTAGATCACAGCTTGATGATCAATTTTGTATTTGTATCATCCAAAATGCCATATGTTCTGGACACTTGGGTGAAGAGAGGGGCTGAGCTTTCCTTGGTTTATTTGGTTGTGAGTTGGATCAGGTGGCAGAGAAGGATATTGGACAGGCCTTGTGCACCCAAACATATGGTCAGGGTGTGCTTCAGTTGCCACCTCAACCTGAACTTTGACAGCATTCGCCAGGGCTTCCTTTGTCACCAATTTCTAGGCAGAACCAAGTGATGGAAGGCTTCTGTATTGGTGGCCTCAGGAGCTCATCTCTGCTTTTTGCAGATGATGTGGTTCTGTTAGCTTTATCAGGTGATGGCCTCCAGCTACCGCTGGAGCTGTTTTCAGCCAGGTGTGAGGGAGCAGGAATGAGAATTAGCACTTCCAAGTATGAGGCTATGGTTGTCAGCAGGAAAATGATCAAGTGCCCACTCTGGCTCAGGGGAGGAAATGCTGCCCCAAGTATCTTGGGGTCTTGTTCACAAGTGAAGGGAGAGGACAGTGGGAGATTGAAAGATGGATTGGTAAAGCCAATGAAATTATGGTTCAGCAGTGGTCAGGTAGACAGAATAGCACTAACAAGACAAGGACTGTATTTAATCATTATTATTAATCTCTGCCTCTCTTCCACAGCATGTCTTTTGTCCTGTCTCTCTCCACTCAGCCCCAACCGGTCACAGCAGATGACTGCCCCTCCCTGAGCCTGGTTCTGCTGGAGGTTTCTTCCTGTTAAAAGGGAGTTTTTCCTTCCCACCGTCGCCAAGTGCTTGCTCATAGGGGGTCGTTTTGACTGTTGGGTTTTCTCTGTGTTATTGTAGGGTCTTTACCCACAATACAAAGTGCCTTGAGGCAACTGTTGTGATTTGGCGCTATATAAATAAAACTGAATTGAATTGAATTGAAAATTGAACACAACACACATGGAACAGAAGACTGGCAAAATATAACAGGAAGTGTGTAAACAAGGAAACAGAAGTACAGACTTGAAAATACGAGGAGGCAGGAACACAGAGGAATAAAACAGACACTAGAGCACAGGGACATGGGGATGACCAGAAGAACAAAGGGAAACGGAAATTAAATACAAGTAACTATAACTAAGAACAGGACTCAGAAAACTTATAATGAACTAAGAAGCAGAACCATAGGCAAACTCAGAAACAAAACAGAATTTTAACAATAACAGACGTGAATAAACCCAAAACACTGGGCAAAAGGCTCAGGACCATGACAAAAAGCAATGAAAAGTGTCCACCACAGCCACTGTCTGTGCTTTTCATGCTGTATTTTTGGTCTTTGAAGTGTTTCACGGTTCTCCCATTCCAAGTGAACTCCACTGTCACTCCCTTCCCTATTTCGGCCCACTTATATACGTCATTCACCTCAAGCAACAGTATCAGTTGCTTGAGGTGAGTTATTGAGTGTGTCAGGGGGCTCAGCATGGAGAGTTCTGTGGTGCTGTGTTGTCCTCACAGTTACCACAGGCTCATGTCTAAGAACATTAAAATTCATGAGCAAAAATTGGCATATTAAACCTGACCAACTTAATGCCATAATTTTTTTAATTTAGGTTATGACAATAGATTTGACTTACCTGAGATCTGTAAAAGTCAAAAAGATATTACTTAGGCCTTCATTGTGCCTTCTTTCATCACAGTTTGCCACAAAAAATGGGATTTCTGTGAGAATGGTAATAATAGCAGCTAGGCTGCTGCTTTTGTTAGATTGGCCTGTCGCAGATAAAGACATTTAGTCCTTAAGGCACTGCAGCTGAGCCCACAATGGCCATCTGTAGACCTCAGGATGAGTTTATATTTAAACACCACAGATGCTGATAATGTGCATCAACTGATATCCGCATCAGTGTCACCCTCACTGTTGCCATTACCCACACTCTCATCTTTCCCAGAGTAGCTTCACACAGCTAAATCACATTCTCCTCCACTTCCTCATGTAGGAAATGTGAAATAAGATACATATATTTTTATGCTGTGTTACATTACCAGTAGTCTATTCCAATTTGGATCTGGTTGCAATTGGTCCCAGATTAGTTAAACTCTCCAGCAAATTAATCCATTTGGAAATCTTTTTTTTTTTTTTACCTTATTTTGCCTTTCTTTTCTTACTGTTCTTTTGTTTTATTTTTTGTGTTGTTTTTCTATTGTTAGTATGTTTGCCTCTGCAGCAACACATTGGTTCACAAATACAGGCACAATTAATTCTGCTATATGAAAGCCTTTGACTGATAGCAGTACAACTAAAAATTCCCCTTTGGGTAAAGTGTCTCACTTAAGTTCAAAGCCAATTTATTGTTCATCCCAGAATTATTAATAAGAACAACTTATTTTTCTAACATGGTGTTTTTGTGTTATCTTCTTTAGGTCAGTGTAGAGAAAAGTAAACAATGTAGCAAAAACAGAATGAGTGTGAACAGACATGCTGTGGGGAAAGTCTTTTTGAGCTTTGATTTGAGTTCCTAACAGTGTCATTCTTATGCTTGCACGATCAATGGTCTGTAAATCAAGGAACTGGTATTCTACAGACGTTCATGAAGGATTTTGGTTTTTGCGATGCTTGGTGTTTACGTCACCCCATTCTCAGGGATTACACTTTTTTTTTTGACCAGTACCCTACTCACATTCTCACTAAGACTACCTTTTAGTTATCAGCTCCATGATGATGAATATTACAGACATTCAGATTCATCCAATTTTTTTTAGAGGTTTTTTAGTCACATGTACACTAGAATGCTCCACACTGGAAGAATATACTCTGTTTGACCCATATACTGAACATATTAGGCCTGAGGTCCCTGTACTGTACCTTATCTACTTTACATTAGGGCTGAGGGCATACAGCCATACCACCCTGAACGCGCCCAATCTCATCTGATCTTGGAAGCTAAGCACGGTTGGGCCTGGTTGGTACGTTGATTGGAGACTGCCTGGGAATACCAGGTGCTTAAGCTCAACAGGTAGAACAGGTCACCTACTAATCAGAAGGTTGGTGATCTGATCCCTGGCTGCTCCGGCAGTAGCACTCGTACTGGGATGAGCACCAGCACCACTGCCGGTGCTCATCCCAGTGCGAGTGCTACTGCTAGTGCCAGTTCCAAGGAACTGGTGAACTGCTTAAGAAGTGGCCTTTACATATGAGTGTAGGTGGTAGCGGTAGAAAACTTTACATCGAAATGGCAGAGTCACGCCCTTCTGCTGCTTGTGTCATGCATTCTTGGTTCCAGACCAGCTAGTTTGTGGTGCTGGAGCTGAACCTGTTTTTCAGCCAAGCACAGAGTGAGTTTGCGGTGGAAAAAATGCTGAACTGTTCGAGCACTTGGCACCGGCACCAGCTCAGTGTAAAAAGGGCTAGAGTAAAATGAAATGAAGGATGGCACACAGGAGGTGGATTGTGAACAAGAAGCAAGGCTCACAGTGACTTCAAAAGACAAGCAAAAAGAGACTATGCAGAAAAGAAAAACTAGATGGAGAATGGCATCTGGTACACAGATGAAACCAACTCCTAGTTCATGACAGACCTGAGCAAAAGCAGAACAAGATCACAAACCTGTGAGAAGGCTACAGCTGGAGTGGAAGTAGGGGGCGCGTGGGCCGGGAGTGCTGACAGATTCCTTTTATGCCCCAAGTAAAATGTGTTACATGTCACGTGACAGTATAATGTAAAAACACTGCAGGGAGGGGAGGAGCAAGGTGTGCCTGCTCTGTGCTGTGAGAGGAGCGGCACTTAAACAGTCAGCTCGCATCTCTGATGAAACTGCAGTGCTGCATACAGGAGAGAAACTGAAGCTAAAGTATCGATCTTATTACACTAGTATTGATCAATATCAATACCAACGTTGGTATCGATATTATCGATATTTTGATCAATCCACCCACTACTAACAGATAAAGGGAAGCAAAGTGCGTACTTGTCATCTTACTTGTCTGTGTTTACCTCTGTGCTGCACAGAGATGCTGCAGTAGTTTTGTTTGGATCGTAAAATATGTTCACAGCACAAGAAATAAAGTTTGCAAAAGGGGAGCATGTTCTGCCACGTTTGTGCCCTTCGGCTCCCATTTCCAGACGAGAAACTGTCCACACTCATACATAAAGGATCAGCTCGCAAAGCGCAGTGGAAATGTAGGCCCATTCCAAAGCAGTTCTCCAGTACCAGCACTGGCACGAGCACCAGCACCTTGCCAGTGGAAACGTAAGATTAAGCCAGCCTCACTTCGAAGGGAATTAAACGCCACAGCCATGCTGGAAGAGACGCTGGTATGTCTGGAACCCTGAAACCGCTGGCTAAGGATAAATGTAGATTTTGCAAAAATAATTATTCACATTGGGAATAATGACACCCGGTTACATCAATCACAGGTGAGTATTGAATTGATGTGTAACTTTACAAAAACAATGTCAGATTCTGTAGTTTTTTCTGGGCCCCTCCCCAGTTAGACCAGGAGCGACATGTTTAGCTGCGGGTTCTTCTGAAATTGCAGGTTGTCTGAGTGGTGTACAAAAAAATGATGTGGGCTTTATAGATAGTTGGTAAACTTTCTGGGGAAAGTCAGGTCTTGTGAGGCGAGACAGCATCCATCCCACTTTGAACCACACAGGCCAAATTTATTGAACCTCTCAAAACGTAACTACCCAGAGTTGAGACCAGGAAGTAGAGTTGCAGTCTTACATGCCTCTCTGCAGCTTCTCTCCTCCTGTCATCCCCCTAAAACCCCATCCCCATAGAGACTTTGTCTGCCCCCAGACCCCCCCCCCCAAAAAAAACCAAACAAAAAAACAAAATCAGCAATAAACGATTTAAGTGTAAAAATTCACAAAGAAACCCTCAACTGCACCAAACAGTAAAACAGTTAAATGTTTTTGTGGATTATTAAACATTAAGTCTCTCTCTTCTAACCCTGTTAAAGTAAAAGATTTAATAATTGATCAACATATTACTTATCTCCTTCCCCTTGGCAATATCTTTCACAAATTTATTAATAATTATTAATTATTAATTTTCACTGCTTTGCAGATGACACCCAGCTCTATCCACCAAACCTAACTTGCCACTCCCACCCTCCTCCCTCACCACCTGCTTGTTTGAAATCAAATCTTGGTTCACCTCAAACTTTCTTAAATCAAGCAGTGACAAAACTGAGTTCCTCCTCATCAGAATAAAATCCATTCTATCCAAAGTCGACAGTTTCTCCCTCACAACTGACAGCTCCTCAGTTTGCCCCTCCCCTCAGGTTAAGATCCTGGGTCATCCTTGACAGCACTCTATCTTTCCTCTCCCACATCAGTAATATTACCCGGGCTGCATACTTTCTTCTCCGAAACATTAATCGTCTCCACCCCTCCCTCTCCCCACATGCTACCTCCATACCTTGTTCATAGTCTTGTTACCTCCCGTATTGATGATTGTAATTTCTCTTCTATTTGGCCTCCCTCTCAAATCCCCCCAGGAGCTTCAAATGGTTTCAAATTCAGCCGCTCGCATTATCACCAAAGCCCCCGTCATTTCACCACATCACCCCAGTCCCACAGCAGCTCCACTGGCTCCCAGTTCAATTCTCAATTCAATTCAAAATTCTTCTGAATACATTCAAAGCCGTCCACAACCTGGCCCCTCCCTATCTATGTGATCTTTTTCTTATCGCCTCCTCCTCCTCCCGCTTCCTTCGTTCTTCTTCTTCCATCTGCCTTACTGTACCCCCTGCCCACCTCAGCACCATGGGGAACAAAGCTGTTTCTCGCTCCAGCTCCTCAGACTGTGGAACTCTCTCTCACTTGACATCCGTAATATCGACTCTCTCTCTTGTCTTCAAAGCACAACTCAAAACTCAGCTGTTTAAGATAGCCTCCTCTCTCTAGTAGTACTTTTATATTGTTGTTTTATTTTCTGTAAAGTGTCCTTGGGTGTTTTGAAAGGCATTTACAAATGAAATGTATGATAATAATAATAATAATAATAATAATAATAATAATAATAATAATAATAATAATAATAATAATATTAAGGGTTAGGGTTAACCCTTATTATTATTATTATTATTATTATTATTATTATTATTATATTGATTTATTGTGCCTTACAGAAACCTGGTTACAGCAGGATGAATATGTTAGTTTAAATGAATCAACACCCCCGAGTCACACTAACTGTCAGAATGCTCGAAGCACAGGTCGAGGAGGAGGAGTAGCAGCAATCTTCAATTCCAGCTCAGTAATTAATCAAAGACCCAGACAGAGTTTTAATTCATTTGAAAGCCTGACTCTTGGTCTTGCCCACCCTAATTGGGAAATTCAAAAACCTGTTTTATTTGTTATTATCTATTGTCCACCTGGTCCTTACTCAGAGTTTCTGTCTGATTTTTCAGACTTTTTATCTGATTTAGTGCTCAGTTCAGATAAAATAATTATAGTGGGTGATTTTAACATCCATGTAGATGCTGAAAATGACAGCCTCAACACTGCATTTAATCTATTATTAGATTCAATTGGCTTCTGCTCAAAATGTAAAGGAGCCCACCCACCACTTTAATCATACTCTGGATCTTGTCCTGACATATGGCATAGAAACTGAAGACCTAACAGTATTCCCTGGAAGCCCCCTCCTGTCTGATCATTTCTTAGTAACATTTACATTTACTTTAATGGATTACACAGCAGTGGGGAATACGTTTTATTACAGTAGGAGTCTTTGTGAAAGTGCTGTAACTAAGTTTAAGGATCTAGTTCCTTCATTATTATGCTCTTCAGTGCCATGTGCCAACACAGTGCAGAGCAGCTACCTAAACTCTGCTCCCACTGGGGTAGATCATCTCATCAATAGTTTTACATCCTCACTGCGTACGACTTTGGATACTGTGGCTCCTCTGAAAAGGAAAGCCTCAAATCAGAAGTGCCTGACTCCGTGGTATAATTCACAAACGTACAGCTTAAAGCAGATAACCCGTAAGCTGGAGAGGAGAATGGCGTCTCACTAAAGTAGAAGATACTCATTTAGCCTGGAAAAAGAGTTTGTTGCTCTATAAAAGAGCCCTCCGTAAAGCTAGGACATCTTACTATTCATCATTAATTGAAGAAAATAAGAACAACCCCAGGTTTCTTTTCAGCACTGTAGCCAGGCTGACAAAGAGTCAGAGCTCTGTAGAGCCGAGTATTCCTTTCACTTTAACTAGTAATGACTTCATGGATTTCTTTACAAATTAAATTTTAGACATTAGAGAAAACATTATTCAAAACCATCTCCAAGATTTATCTTCATGTTCGGCTGCTTTCAGCACTGCTGGTATTTGTTTAGACTCTTTGGCTCCAGTTGATCTTTTGGAGTTAACTTCAATAGTTACTTCCTCCAAACCATCAACATGTTTATTAGATCCCATTCCTACTAGACTGTTCAAAGAAGTCTTTCCAATTATTGATGCCTCAATCTTAAATATGATCAATCTGTCTTTATTAGTTGGCTATGTACCACAGGCCTTCAAGGTGGCAGTAATTAAACCGCTACTTAAAAAGCCATCACTGACCCAGCTGTCTTAGCTATAATTATAGGCCAATCTCCAACCTTCCTTTTCTCTCCAAAATCCTTGAAAGAGTAGTTGTAAAACAGCTAACTGATCATCTGCAGAGGAACGGTTTATTTCAAGAGTTTCAGTCAGGTTTCAGAATTCATCACAGTACAGAAACAGCATTAGTGAAGGTTACAAATGATCTTCTTACAGCCTCTGACAGTGGACTCATCTCTGTGCTTGTCCTGTTGGACCTCAGTGCAGCATTCAATGCTGTTGACCATAACCCTAAACAGTAATTGCAGTCCTTGAGGCCATCGTTCACCCAATGTGAAGTTACACAGTTTCTCGAGTGGTGCATGTCAGGTTACAGTATAGGGTAAGTCAGCCAGCAATGAATGGCCTGGTCCTGGATATAGCCCAACTAGTAGTGAGTGTTTATCTCCAAGAGGTGGATCAGCAAGTAATGGCAACTCAAATGCAGGCCAAGGTGGATTCAAACCCAGACCTTCTAGCTGTGAGGCAACAGTGTTGAGCACCGTGCCACCATGAATAATAATCAAGGAAGGAAGGAAGAAAGAAAGAAAGAAAGAAAGAAAGAAAGAAAGAAAGAAAGAAAGAAAGAAAGAAAGAAAGAAAGAAAGAAAAGAAAGAAAGAAAGAAAGAAAGAAAGAAAGAAAGAAAGAAAGAAAGAAAGAAAGAAAGAAAAGAAAGAAAGAAAGAAAGAAAGAAAGAAAGAAAATTTATAGAGCTCATCTTGAAAAAGCAAATATGTGAATTCAATTGAATTCAGATCATGATTCTGATTGCTGTCAGACAAAACAGGCTTAAAAAATACAGTAATACAATAAATACAACAAGATATTTTTCCGGCCCAAACAAAGATCTTTTCTAAATGATTATAATACTATTTCCTCACAACCGTATGTGTTTACTACTTAAAGGTGTGTATTTGAAAGTTATAGCAGAGAGTCAAGTCTCTCTGATTTGTGCCTTCTTTTTGAGAGGAGCCACAGTATCCAGGGTCGTACACGGTGAGAATGTCATTCACTCCTGCAGCACCTGGCATTCCCAGACAGTCAGCCACCTAAGAACTAACCAGGCCTGACCCTGCTTAACTTCCGAAGGATCAAAACTAGATCAGGTATGCGCAGGCTGGTATGTCTGTAAGTATGTACAGCGCTGTGAGAAAGTATTTGGCCCCTTCCCTGATTTACTCACCTTGTTTTCATATCTGTCAAACCAAAGGTTTCACGTCATCAGACAAATTCAGTATTAAGTCAAAGATTAGCTGAGTAAATAAAAACCCCATTTTATTAATTAAGGGAAATATACATATATATATATATATATATATGTATATATTTTTTTTTTTTTTTTTTTTTAAATTTTTGTTCAAGCTGCCAGAGGCCTGGGAGCTTGAAGGTCCTGCGCAGTATCTTAGCTGTTCCTAGGACTGCGCTCTTCTGGACAGCGATCTCGGATGTTCTTCCAGGAATCTGCTGGAGCCACTCTCCCAGTTTGGAGGTCACTGTCCCAAGTGTTCCAACTACCATGGGCACTACTGTTACATTCACCTTCCACATCCTCATTAACTCTTCTATTAACCCTTGGTATTTTTTGAGCTTCTCATGTTCCTTCTTCTTTATGTTGCTATCATTTGCTATTGCTGCAATACGTGATATTTATGGCCTGGCCATCCTTCTTCGTTCAGTTACATATGCTGACAAAGTAGAGAAAGTAAAGTTAAAAAGTAAAACAAAAGAAGACTGA
>JAMQGT020002436.1:0-91688 GCA_024447675.2 Pterophyllum scalare
TTTTTTAGGAAAATTAAAAAGTAGACGGCGCAGAGTGGTGGAGTAGGTGGAAAATGCGCCTGGCGCTGGCATAATTTGAAAGCCCTGATTGCGGTGACTTTTATTTTGGTTATTTTGCTTTGGAATTACCACTTATTTCTACTCCGGGGTAATGTATGCCGAAAGGCAATGATAAATGTTTTGTTTCAGTGTATGTTGAATGCAGTCTTTTAAGTTGATACTTGTACATAAATATTGTGCATTTGAATGAATAATCAAATAATCAGTCAAGCCTCCAGCTATTTCCTTGTAAATCTCACACATTCTAGCACCTACCTTTCGAACCTAACCACTGGTCCAATACAGTGTAGTTCGTTCGGCCCACCTATCAGGTCTGAGTGTTAGACTGGTTACATAAACCTGCATTCCATAGATGCTTTGGGGCATTTTCAATTTAGCTGAAGTCATATAATATACTGTATATGTAGGAGGCAGTTTGAACAGAGGAATGTAGCCAGGAGGAAAAAATGCTGGAAGACAAACTATGGCGAATTCAGAGTTACACAACAGACGTCATAGTTTCCAACCGCCTCGCTGTTTGAGGGAATGAAGGACAAATGATGGAGGAATGAATGGAAGAAGGCAGGGAGGTAATTGAGGAATGGATGTGTGTCTCCTAGGTGGCCATGTTGTTGCCCTGGAAGGATGTGGGCACCAGTCAGACCACACACACATACACACAAATACAAACACACATGTGCACACTAGTAGCATGGCCTTGCCAAAATCCAGCTCTTGTTATTGTTATGTAGTGGTAGGACTTAACTTCATGGTGGACCAGTGGAATTAGAGTCTGGATCCTGGTAGGTATTTGATTCTTGGTTTCCATAATGGAGGGTAATAAATTGTGGGTGTATGTCATGGTGGGAATGGAGGAATTTGGCTCTAATTTAGAAGTTCCTGTTGAACCACAGTTATACTTAAAAAGCTGGGATGGAGCAGGGAAACCTTACCAGTAGAGTAAGCTAGACGCTCTTCCATCCTAGCTGCATAGTTTTAGGCGGTTAGGGAAACAAATCCACACCATTTTCTGTTTACTCTACTTCCATGGTAGTTCCTTGAAGGGCTAAGAGCAAGTCAAAAAATTTAATTGTAATGGAAAGGAAAACAATGAGGTAACTTGTACACTGCACACAACCTTATAGAGAGTCAACAAGACTCTATATTAACTTTAGAATTAGTGATACAGATAGGTAGGTGAGGCATCCTGACAACTTCTCATGAGCAAGAATGCACATTCATATTTGTGGATCCCATAGCCTTGAGCCCTGAGTGAATTATACCTGTTAATCAGCTGCACTGACAGGCCTTTTGACGTCAGAGGTGGACAGAGCTAACAGAACAAGAGGTGCGATGAGTGTGCACATGTGTGTTTGAGGAGGCAGTTGGTGGTGTCGAGGTCAAAGTTTAAGAGGGTTTGATTGGAGGGGCGTTGGTGGAGGTCTGGTGAAAGGTGCTCCACAAACACAACTTGCTGTCACAAGCACGCTGGAGATATGTGAACATCCACAAAACTGTGAGAGAGAAATAAATGGATGAGTGTGAGAAAGGCAGAGGAAGGAAGGGAAGGCAGATGAAGTGCTTACGAGAGTGAAAGCGTGAAGGAGGTAGGCCCTTGGTTTACTCACAGTATTGTGTTAGAGTCGTCATGTTTCCACACGAGGGGATTCTCAGACTGCTTGTTTCCATTTTACTGTCTGGCATTTACCTTCAACTACAAAAAAGTCACTGAGTTTAAAAGGTGAGGATAATTGAAGCAAGATGTGACATAGATTTATCAAACAAATTTTAATATTAGACAAAGACAAGTACATGCAAAATGCAGTTTTTATTGTGGGGAAACAGATTACCTGTGTAAAAGAAAAAAAAAGTCATTGGTGAGATGAAATTCACTTAATAGATGAAATCAAAATATACATCACAAGATGAGATCAAATGCACTGAAAAGGTGAAACGAAGAACTGAAAAGAGGCAACCTTCACTAACAAGATTTTAAAATTGATGAAAAGAAAATGTAGGACATACAATACTATCTGAAAATCTTGAGTCATGCCTTTAGTTTATTTTAGTCTTCAGGAATAGTTCTCCAGTCTTCTCAAAGGACATTCAAAGCTCTTCTTTGGATGTTGGCTGTTTTTATTCTGTTCTCTGTCAACACACTGTCAACTAGCAATGTGTTTGGGGTCATTGTCATGCTGAAAATGAAACTGTTGCCAATCAGATCATTTCCAGATGTTACTGCATGATGGATCAAAATCTGATACTTTTCTGTGTTCATAATTCCACCAATTTTAACAAGAAACGTGGCCCCAAACCATGACAGAGCCTCCACCGTGTTTTACAGATGGCTGCAAACACTCACTATTGTACCTCTCTGCTGACCTCCTCCATACATATTGATCATAATTTGAACCAAAATTTCTAATTTGGATTGATCACTCCATCAAACCAGTTGCCACTGATTTTCAGTTCAGTTCTTGTGTAATTTCGCATACTTGAGCCTTTTCTCCCTTTTCCCCTTCCTTAAGAATGGCTTCTTGACAGCCACCCTTCCACTGAGACCATTTCTGATGAGGCTTCAGTGAACAATAGATGGATCAGCTGAAGGGCCAGATGCATCTCTCAGGTCCTGTGTCAGCTCTTTGCTGGATTTGTTCCTATTTCTTAAAGACATAACCTTCAGATACTGTTCATCTGCTGTAGATGGGCTTTAGGCCTGCCACTTTCTCTTCTGTTCTCTACTTGTCCACTTTCCTCAAATTCTTTAAGGACACACATGCTGAAAAATGCTGAGTTTTCAGCTAATATCTCTTGGGGAATCACCTTGTTGCTTCAAACATAAAAGGTTATGCCTGTCAAACAGTGTTATCATTGACATTTTTATAGATTCAACTAAAGAAATGGTGTTTTTGCAACAGGCTGCTAGTAACAAAGTGCAAAAAGATAGAATTTAAAATTTGTTCTTTGCTTAGTTGTCTGTTTTGTGTAGACACAACACTGGTTCTTTAATCTTTGCAAATGAGAATCAACAAATGTGCAGATATAAAAGTGCATCATCATAACATCTATATAGTCTATAAAAAGCATGCTGCATCAGGCATCATGTGAAGTAGTCATGGTTAAGGTAGGGGTCCGAGCTGGTTTACTTAGACAACAATATATGGTGTAGAATGTCACTTTATTCATGTGTCATTTCATAATACCAGGATAAATAGAAACGTGAATTTAGTTGAAATTCAGTTGACTTTACTGATATGCGAGATGTAATGAAAAAATTAGAGATTTAATAAAGAGAGAACAGGTTTATATGTATATTTGTTAAGTTTATACCTATTTAAATTTTTTTTTTGTGTGTGTGTCTGTGACTTCAGACAGCAGCTTAATAAACCAGTGAGACACAACAAGCCAAACAGAATCAATGTCAGACTTCAGCTAAATTCATCCCCATGTTTCTGCACTGACTGGTTCAATCCGACCATCAAAGGCACAAATCTGCCACCACATCAAGCATTTCTTTTTTTGGGTCTCAGTATAGACTTTTGCTTTTTACCTCAATTTATCCTGGGAATATTTGCCAAGAACACACAGCCTCTTTCATCAACACCCTTCTTCACACGTACAAAGTTATACACATTCATACCTGGCAACTGCCCAGTGCAACCACAGTCTTCTACTGTTCGTCCAGTGAGCAGCTCCATCAGAGCAATTTGGAGTTCAGAAAATTGCTCAAGGGCATTTCAATGGTATTAGTTGAAAAAGAAAGAATTGGGTCACATTCACTTGCCAGAGCTGCATTTTTCTTGGCAAATCCAAGACCTATCTCAATTTTCACATCAGCTTGCTTGTCTAAAGTTAAGGCCAGCACATACTGGAACTAGTCCCTTTGTGTAATGACACACATTAAGAAAAAAATACTGAGTGAAACGCATCGAATCAAGTGGAACGTTAAAGTTTTAGCCAATATAAGACTATTTTATTTATTCTGCGAGCCAAATTTTGATACCTGTCTAGTTTTCTTATAGCAGCAGATTTATAACATATACTTGGCAGTGACATAGTCTAGGTTTAATTTCTGTTTATTGCATTCTGTAAGACTACATAGTCTACAGCCATGCCAGCAGTTCTGCTCTATGCTAATTTAAGCATGATTACATCATAGACTGTATCTAAAAGATGGGCATAGCCAAGATGGCTTCATCCATTGATTTGTGGACTACTGTTTTGAAGCATTGGGAATTGGGATTTTGGCTTTTGTTTGTTTTGTTTTTTACCATATTTGTTGCATATAAAGTTGCAAATTTATCAGGTTGGCTACATTCTCTGCATTATTAATTGGACATTAGACTAGATGGCAGTTTTTTAAATTATTTTTTGGAGGGGGGAAACTAATGAAAACAATATTGTGTATTTATAAAATGAACTAAAATAAAATAAAAGTATGCAGGAAATGTCTTTAGTTTTACTTCTTGACTATTTGGTCAAATCTTTTGTGCACATTTATTGAGATCTGAATGTCTAAATGGCTGTGAGTGAATTGTCTTCACAAAGTGTTGTTTTGTATTGTTACAATCATTATGAATTTAAATCATATTCCTATCAATTTCCCCACTTATGTTTAGAAAGAAAGAAATGAAATGAACAGCCGACTCCTCGGAGTGTATTTTAGTACACGTCAATGCACCCAACCATCATTCAAAGCATAGGAGCTCTATCCACTTCTTAGGTGATGGCGTAGACTATTTCCAGTTCCATGCATCTCCTGCAATGGATAAGGCTCTTCTCGTATTTTTTTTCATCCCCCCCCCAAAAAAAAAGAAAAAGGAAAAAAAACCCGACATGATTCAGTTTTGTACACGGACACCAAATATTTGAACACTTCAGATAAGAATCACTCTCTGGTCAACTATGTTTCATTGTAGACATTGTATGGCAATTAATCAAAACCATGCATCAACAGATCTTCTTGGCAGAAGTTTAGTCAGTTTTCTGAGTCTTTTCCAGCCATATGACGGCATTTTGCAAACAGGTCAAAGAAGCCCCTGTAGGATGCCATTTCTGCTGCTCTCCATATGGCCCTCACCCACCTGGACACAAAGAACTCTTATGTTTGGATGCTGTTCTTAGATTTCAGTTCACCATTCAACACAATAATTCCACAGCAGCTAATACAAAAACTCAGATACTTTGGACTGCTAGCCTTTCTCTGTAACTGGGTACTGGACTTTCTGACAGGGAGGCCACAAATGTGCGGGTCAGTAGTAACACCTCCAAGACCATCATACTGAGCAGTGGGGCCCCACACCCGTGTGTGGTCAGCCCGCTGGTCTTCGCTGTACTAACCCATGACTGTGCATGAACCTACAACATCAACCACATCGTCAAGTTTGCAAACGACACAACTGTGGCGGGGCTCATCACTAACAATGATGAACCAGCTGCAGGAACAAGGTGAGCCAGCTGGTCCAGAGGTGTAAAAACAACAATCTCTTTCTGAATGTGGACAAGACTAAAGAGATTATAGTACACTTCAGAAGAGGACATTCACAACACCCCTCATTCACCATCAGTGGTGCTGCTGTGGAGAGGGTGAGCAGCAAAAAGATGCTGGGGGTCCACATCTCTGAGGACCTCTCCTGGTCCGACAACACAATACCATTGGCACTGCTTGCTTGTATTTGAACCAAAGTGCAAACCGCATCTTCAGTGAATTCATGTGCAAAAGTTTATGGGAAGATGAATATTCAGTAGTTCACAAAATTAGACTTAATGATACATAATTTGGGACCATGACTATCTGTGCAAACCTGGCAGCCAATCAATAACTGTCAATGCAGTTTGCACCACAGTTGGGAACAGAATGACACTGCCATCCTCAGGGTTCTGCCTCTAGCCTGGCTAACCCTAAAACATATGCTTTATATATATTATCCTTATATGAAGTTATCTAAAATGACACCTGGACGGTCATCCTCGGTGGGCTGACTGTTCCGTTACCGTTACCATTGAGTGCTCATCTTTTCACAAGTACCATCCATTCATGCAACGTGTTGCTCTGCTTAGACCAGTCTGAACTGCCCCTTGCTAGGACACAGCCGCTTCAGCATCAAACGATATTTTTAATCAAGTGGTCAAAAGCTATTGCACAAACATTCTAAAGTAGCTTATGTCAACAGCATCCCAGAGCCTGTTCTGTTAGCTGGAATGCTCCTGTATGCTGTGAACAGGCCTCTCTTTGTGTTTCAGTCCAGCAGCCTCACGCCACACCGCACCACTCTGGAATCCTGTTTGTTTTCTTTCAAATTTCTCAACCTAGTTCACTCCGATGTAGAGGCGCAGTGTACTGTGTGTATGTTCAGACTCTGTTTTAAGATGCATCTGTGTTTGAAGCAGTGTAGCAACAGTATGGCTCATTGAGCGTGTGCTCATTTTAAACTGGTGCCAAAGTTCATATGCTTTAAAGTGGAACATGCTGGAAAGTGAGAATACTACAGATTTCTATGCCTGTGTAAATCCAGTCAGCCCCGGTGCTGGTTGTTAATGTGAAGGATCGCAGATAGATGCATACTGGACTAAACTCAGCTTTCTGTGGCCAGCAGGCCTGGTTTCTAATTTGCACTGCAAGAATTTGCTCTGGTAATTTCCTTCCTCTGATCGAAGTACCAGGGTTCATGAAGACTTGATGAAGTATAGGATGAAGTTCTTCTTTAGAAGATTCTTTAAAACTTAAATTCAGCTTATTGTTCTGCATTTCTGTCCGCCAACACACTCATTTCTAGTCAATCCACTTATCTAACCAGTAATCTGCAATTATCCACAATACAGAGGGCTTGCTAACACCCTCCATGCTGACTGGACAAGCACCTCAGGCCTCCTCTCTCACTCTTTAAGTCCTCCTCCCCCTTTATCCTGGTTTTTACTGTTGGCTGACCAAACCAGAGGAATTCATTATTCAGGAAATTTGCAGAACAGTGTCAGCCAAGCAGGGCAAGGCTATTCTTTTCTCCCATGCTTCCTGACAATGAAACCATGGCAAACTACTGGCCTGTCATTACTTTTACCAATGACCACTGTTCCCTTCCCAAATGAACTATAAAGCTGGTTGGAGCAGCTCAGATCTGCTAATAAAATGACAGGCACATTTCCATCCTGCTTCAAATACTGACAACATTGTTTAATGTTTGTAAAAGATTATACTGTTAAAATGTCTTTTGTATTTCATTATGAACAATGATATTCTGCTGTGATTACACTTACGCAAGAGTCAAGAGTTGACCGATCAACTCAATTTTAATTAGATAAACTTCCTTCAAATCCATTTATAATATAAGGGAGCCAAAACCTAATCTGGCTCCCACCAGGAAAAAGAGTAGGGTACAACCTGGACACATCAGCCATCTGTCACAGGGCTAAACAGTCACACCTACAAAGTAAAAGGTGGCAATTTATGTAACCTGCCGATCTGGTGCCACACATATAAAAATATGAGTTAAATGAATACAATATAAACAGCAGGTTGGCCAGAAAGTGTCAAAAGACATATGTTTTGCATTTGTTTCTAAAGCTGTTGGTATTCACTCTTAGAAACTCTGATACATCTGGAAGTTTTGCAGTCTCTTAGCAACAGAGCATTGAATGTTTTTCAGCAATATCAAGCAGTTTCCTTGTCTACAATTTGTTTAACTCAAAGTGCATGGTAGTTTTTTTTATTGTTTAATTTAGTATAAAGTATGATAAGACAAAGTGCATGCTCAATAAATTTTTTGAAACAAACACTTGTTCAAAAAAAAATATGGTGGCTTATGTAAGACATACTCAACATTCTTGTTTTCGATGATCTTGTTGTCTCACATTGTGTATGGGAACATCAATCTTTCGGCTGTCATTAGAACATTTCTCACTATGATGTGTTTGACTCTGTTTCAAGCTTTTTAAGACTCCATTTCCAGTAAGCCGAGGAAATGCCTTTTCTGGGCTGTCCCACTTAAATGCCACATATAGGCGGCCCCTTCTAATACTGCAGGGTAAGCTGCTCTGAAAAGCACCTCCAAAATACTCTGCAGGGCGGTGTGTCATGAACGTCCCGCACCTGCATAAACACATCGAGCCAGGAGAGCTGCCTGCCGCCCTGCCAGGCACGCTAAACCACATGTCCAAAAGGCAGGAGAATAACATACCTGCGAACAGTTACCGTGAGAAGCAACAGTATTGTAGCATACAGTTAACCACAGAAGGTCGCACTCAAAAGGCAGGAAAGGTACAACCTTCAGTTTATACAGCACATGCTTAATGAAAGTCAGTTGGCTGAGTTAGGTTTAAGTGTTTGAAGCACAGACAAAACACACACGGTAACAAAATACAGAGTGCTATATACAATATGTCATAGAATGGAAAATGAGAAAAAAATACAGATGGGTGGAGGCAAAGAAAAGGGAAAAACATTAAAATTTATATCAGACTCAGAAACATTGGGGATAATTCAGCACAGTGAATGTATAAAGGGTATAAAGGAGATGTGTTGGGAACAGTGAGCGTACCTAAGGCAGGCCGTGTATTCATTCTGTGACAGAACACCTTCCTGTCAGATGTGCTCTGTAAAAACTCTGCTCACTAGGACAAGGCTTCATATTCACACAGCATCACATGACACCTTGTAATTATCTAAGTGTCAAACCCTTCAGTCATTGCACTGTAAATGAGACCACCACTGGGCCTACATGTTTAATCTTAAATCAGACTAAATTGTAGACATGTCATTAAGAAGTTATTTAGTCCAATGTTTAGTCTTGTTTCCTGAGTTTAGAAATATTAACTTGGAATAGCGAACGGGAGGTGACCCCTGTCTTTTCCCCACAGAATGCCCAGACATACCAAAAACATGACAAGTGATCTCAGAAAGGGAAAAAAAGAAGTTGAAAATAGCAATTTAATACAGTGAATTCTGGTTACAAAATGAGTATAAATACTGTATTATAAATCATAATTGGACTCTCTGTAGTCATGTCTACAAAATGCATTAGATCAGTTGTTAAAACTCCAAGTCTACTGCCACTGATTTGACAGATAGCAGAGTAATAATTCCTTCCTGCGTCATTGCCTTCACCATCTCTGCTGGTAATGGATTTGAACATGACTGAATACAGCTGGAGAAATAGCAGTGAGCTCACGGTTGATGATTCATACAAACTATTTGGAGAATAAAAGATAACGATGATGATTTTAAGTGGGTTAGGACTTGTAAATATGACAAAGAAATCATCCTTAAAAGAAATACAATGCTACAGTATAAATAAATAGAGATGTACTGAAGAGAGATGTTTGTTTCCAAAGTCAAATTATATTTAATATATTTATTCAGGTTTTGCCTGTTGGATGAGGTGTTCCTGGCATGTCCTACCGGGAGGAGGCCTTGGGGCAGACCCAGGACATACTGGAGAGATTGTATCTCTCGGCTGGCCTGGGAATGCCTTGGGGTCCCCCCGGACGAGCTGGAGGAGGTGACTGGGGAGAGGGAGGTCTGGGTTTCTCTGCTTAGGCTGCTGCCCCCCCAAGACACAGCCCCGGATAAGCGGAAGAAAATGGATGGATGTTTCACAACAGGTCGACTGGTAGTTTATGACTGTTAACAGAGAAGTTGGCATCTTCCATGCAAACTCCCGGTGATTGCAGCAATCTGCTAGTGAACAGAGCAATCACAAAGAGGTTTTTGGGGAAGCATTCTTTTTTGCAAACAATTTTATATAGCAACAGCCACTATGTAGCTGTGGCTACATTAGTAGCTTACCACTACCAAGTATGATTGAGGTGTGAAGGAATGGTGCTTGTCTTTGGGTACCTTGAAAAGCGCTATATAAGACTAAGGCATTATTATTATTATTATTTATTGTTATGGTTAGTATATAAATATTGTTAGTTAGTGTAGGTCACTATGTGCAAGTAATGGTATAAAACACCATATTACATATTAAATCCTATTAAAAAAAATGAAACCGCATGAATTTGAATAATTAATCTAAAGTTTTTATTGACAACTATTTGTCATGTTTCTGCCTTTCTTTAGGCGTTCTAAGTTACTTTAACTTTTGGGTCCATTTATGTTGGGGACACTTTTACATATATAATTATGTACCAAAAGAATGTACAGTTAGCTTAGCATCACACAAAGACTGAACCAGGTAATCGGTTCTCTCATCAGACTTACAATTTCTTGGTCTTGCTAAGCCAAGCTAAGCTAACCACTTCTGGCAGCAGCTTCAATATATAGCAAACAAACATTGGAGTGTGATCCATCCTCTCAATTAAACCTCAGAAAGAGGGGAAAAAAATTTTTTTTCCAGAAATGTTCAAATTGTTTCTTGAAGCGGTAACATAGAAAAGCATAATTGTTTTTGTGGACGTTAACGTTGGCACTTCACAATGTAAGCTCCATAGTTTACATTTTTTAACCACTACACTATTGTAAAACTTGCACTGACTCACCCCTCTCGAGAATGGAAAACATGTTTCTTGCTGTCTGTGGTGAAGTAGGAGAAACTTGTGAAACCTGGGTTGTCTGCTGCCAATTTGACAGCTAACTGAGTGATAACTCCTTCCTGCGTCATCACTTCCTCCTCACTTTGCTGAGGAATCCACTGTCTCTTGTTTCAGCTGCAGAAGAATCCATGTTGTTGTGAGGAGGATGGTGGGAGGATAAGATTTTCCACTGTCACACAGCTTTGGGCAGGTATGCTGTGTGTGAAATGTATTCAGTCAGCATACAGTCATATGAACAAAAAAGGTTTTCACGGTCCTGTGAAACCTAAGTATACCCCGTGATTCGACAACTTGTCGAGCCACCTTTAGCAGCAAAAACTTAAAGTAAATATTTTCTGAATGACTTTATCAGTCTTTCACATCATTGTGGATAAATGTAGGCCAAGGCTTCTTTACAACATTGATTCATTGTATTGAGATTTGTGGGCATTTTTTATACACACCTTTCTTAAGTTCTACCACAGCATCTCAATCAGGTTGAGGTCTGGACTTTGGGCCATTTCAATATCTTGATTTTTTCCCTCTTTAAGCCATTCTGTTGCAGATTTGCTGCTATTGGGATCCCTGTCCGGTTGCAGGACCCAATTTGGGGTAAGCTTTACCTGTCACCTGACATCTCACATCTGAATCTAGACTAATTTGGTACACAGAGGAGTTCATGGTCAACTCAAGGTGCCCAGGTCTTGTGGCTGCAAAACAAGCCCTAATTATCCACCACCATGCTTGACAGTATGAGGTGTTTGTACTGATATGCTGTGTTTGGTTTTCACCAAGTGTGGCACTGTGCATTTTAGCCAAACTTTGGTCCAAAGGACATTGTTCCAGAAGTGTTGTGGTTTGTTCAGATGCAACTTTGCAAAGATAAGTGGTGTTGGCATGTTTGTTTGTTTTCACCACTCTTCCAAAAAAGCTACATCTGTTCAGTCTTTTCGTGAACTTTCGTGAAATTTAACATGCTAGCTCAGGCCTGTAGAGTCTGAGATGCAGTTTTTTAAAGTGTCTCTGAGCATTGCATGGTCTGACCTTGGAGTGAATTTGTTGAACCCTTTGGCATTGATTGAACCTTCCATTCTCCAATGAAGATGGGCAGCTATGTTCTCCACTTGTGAGAAATCTCTCACTGTAGAATGATGAACTTCAACTAGTTTGGAAATGGCCTTATAACCCTTCTCAGTTTGATGTGCAGTATTGCTTTTAAGATCATCGCTGTTATTATCAAGGTTTGAGCAAGATAAAGACTTAAGGTAAAATGTAAAACTAAAGCTAACTTTTTATTAGATAGTGTACCAAAGTCCAAAGACAAAGCAAAATCCACTGAGGACATGAAGCAAGGAAGCAGGAACATCCTGACAAAGGGAAACTGAAGTTCTATACACACACAGGAGGTAATCAGGAACAGTGGAAAAAGCCGGGTAACAAGACACAGCTGAAACAAATCAAGATAATGACAAAGGAAGTAAAACTGACAGCGAGGTACAAGAGACAGAGGATTCATAAAATAAAACGGCAAGGAAATACCTACTTAGCCTATAAAACTCAAATGAAGCTCAAACCCCTTGCATGATCACAAACACAGGAATCAAGACTCAAAATTAATCAAAACTGAGAACAACAATAAACCCCATTCCAGAAGCCAAAATAACAATACAAAAACCACAAAACTCAAGGTCTTTCCTCGTTGGCATTGTGTTAATACACCCCTAAATGTGCCAGTCCAACAACCTGCATAAACTTCAGCTTTTTTTTTGCTGATGAACAGTTAATCAAGTACATTTGATTAGCGCTTGGCTGCTAATTATGCTCTTAATTTATGTGAAATCAGAAAGGTTGTACTTAGAGTCCTGTTAAAACTTCCTTCTTCCACATGACTGTAGTTGAATTTTTTTGGCGAAAAGAAAGTCCGCACACCAAAAGAACAATTCAATTGTTAAGAATTTTTAAGTCTGAAGAAGGGCAGCCGTGCCCAATACGTTACTTTTTCTAGACTTTTTGTATTAAAATTTCCTCCAGGAGCTCTTTTGGTATGCAGACTTTCTTTTGGCCATCATTATATTTTTGTTCCTGCACCCTTTTGGACTTTTTTTTTTTTTTTGGATGTGCGTGTTCTTATCACTTTGTAGTTGGATTTTTTTCCCATATTTATCCCAGGATCTCACACTGTCCTCCTAGTGTGTGCAGGACCTAGACCTATTATTACTTTGTATTACACAACTACAAGTTAGTATAATAAATAGTCATTGAGATATCCTTCCTTGTCTCACAGATTGTTAGGTCTATGAAAAATGCTTACTTCTAGCTCCTATTATTGTCATTTGAAAGAATACCTGATAAGTTTCTTCAGCTGATTGAGCTGAGGGGAGTGTAAAAACAGACCAGCTGTGATTTTCCAGTTAGTGGTCAGTTAGACAATCACAGAGGATCTGGTTGCCACCAGACAAACAGGCAGATGCAAGTCGAGGGTGTAGGCTGCAGTATGACCTTGCAGCTCGCAGACAGATGGAGAGAGGCCTTTTTCTCCAGACGCACAGACAGACAGGGAGGGGTCCTCATAGCCACTGTGCAGAAACTGTATATCTGGAAACAATTAGTGCAGATGGGAACCCTGGCCAGATTATTTCTATACAGCACAGCACAATTCTGTTATGAGCTTACAGTTTGCTCCTTTGTTCAAAGCATTTCACTTTACTTTTCTCACAGCTGAAAGTATTGTTTTATAATCCTTTATTTCATTGAGGGCACATTTGTGTTTACACTGACTGCTTAGCAGAAGGGAAAGCCCTAGAAAAGTCATATTTTCACAGCCGTTTATGAAATAGAAGTCCTCCTTGAACTAGTCATTCACCTTTTGTCCATTCACATTAGTCATCCGAAAACACTGTTCACTTCTGCAGCATTCAGCACTAACAGGTCTATCAAAAGACAAACCTGATGTTGACTTTGAATGTACTTTCACCTCAGACATCACACAGATGCTGTTTTTTTGTCATCAATGCCAAGGGGTCCGACCAGGTTTCACTGGTAAAGCCAAAAGCACAGCAGTGGTGAGAGGCACTCATTGCACACTTCAATAATAAGAGTGTGGCTTGAACGTTGCTCTCGCACATTCTCTTTGTGCTAGTGTCAGGATAGGAAACTAAACCTTTGGGCTAGTTTTCTGTTTAAACCACAAGCAAAATACTTTGAAGATGAACTTTCTAAAGATGAGTCATTAGGCATGTTAAAGTCAACCACTACACTTTGTATTACATAAGAACATAGAAAGGGAGTACAGACAGTATTTAAAGATTTAAAGAAGAGTCGTGTACATTGATGGCCTCCTATTTTGTCCATCAAATTCAGTACTTTAACATCAACAGTATAATGTGTCTTTAAAGGGGAACTCCACGTATTTTATACATGAAAGTCAGTTTCCATGGAGAGTGCTGCCCAGCCTGAGAAAACTCATTACTCATTGCTATTGTACCTGTGTTTATCATGTCTACTGGCTCTGGAGGAGTTTTGTCAAGTCTTAGAGAATAATCCAAATGATGACATAAGGGTTTTCTCAGCTTGGTTTTTGAAACTTATAACACAAAGTCTACGTTCCAAACTTGGGCTGTTCAGTGGAAAGGCCATGCTGACCAGGCAGGGTTGGTCTAACAAAACATATAAAGTGCATTATAGCAAAGCATTTTTGGAGATTGACCTAAACCTAAGAGTCAGCTCAGCCTCTGCTGTAACACCTCAACTTAATGAGTGCAATGGAAAAATCATAGATAGATAGATTACCAAGACTTGACTTCCCAATCCACAAAGCATTTCCTAAAAGGGGAGCGGGGAGGGGGACATATAAGCAGCAAAATCTATGTGGCTTCTTCAAGCTAAGCCTGGCTGCACCCTGTAGGTCATAAAGCCATCATATCTGCCAACAGTCCTGTTTTTCCTGGGTTTCTTAGTATTCAAAAGAACAAACAAAAATAAGGTAAAACAAGAGTCCAAACAAACATGGTCTGCCTGGCCATATGTGGAGGCAGGTCAGACCAAGCAGTTCAGGAGGCCAGACCGTATGGCCAGTGGCGACCTTCTGGTGGCATGGCCAGAGGCTGATGATGGAGAAGACTCTCTAGTTCTGACTCAGGACAGAGCCAGACCCCCTGGACGCTTGGACGGAGCGGGACCCTCTGTACCCTCAGGCTCAGGTTCAGATGCTGTAAAACTCAGGACAGACTGAACTGGACTGGAGCTAGCAGTACAAATTACAAAGTCACTTGAAATAAGAATACTGACTGACGGAGAGCACACAGCTGACGGGAAGCAATGACAACAAGGACGCGACATGGAGCAGAGGAAATAGAGACAATATATACACAAGGGATAATGAGGGAAGTGGAGACAACTGGGAGAACAGATAAACAAAATGACAGAAGAGGCACACAAAACAAGACTCAAAGCCAAGCATAAAGACTACTGACTCACAGTCTAAAACAGGAAGTGATAACTAAATGGGGAAGACATGGACGTGACCTAAACAGAATTCAACTAACAAAGAATCAAACAGAGGCAAAACAGAACTAGAAATTCCAAGAAACCGAAAACACTGTTTCCTAGACCCAGGACCGTGACATTAAGACCCTTTCCTGGAGGCCTCCCATTGTGCTGTGTCTCTAGAGAAACTCTTTATTTTAAATAATTGGAATATATGAATGAATACATTTATTACCCAAGCTGCCAGAATCCATTAAATCCAGTCTACACACACAGTCCGCACAATAAATAGTTTCTACCTCTCAGTGCAACCTGGCAACCCACAATGTGACCTGAGAGGTGTGGGCAGCTAATCCCAGAATCACATAAGCACAGAATCAGTTGGATGCTACTATCTCAGCTGTCCTTATTGTGAAGGATCTGTAACGAAAACACACATGAGATTAAATAATGGCAAGTTGAGCTATCTGTGTGGCTCTTTGGGTGGTTGGAAAAGGTAAAGATGTTAATCAATTCAAGCTTCCAGAATCAAACACAAACAATACATCCTTCTAGCCATAGACAATGAGTTACAATCATCCAAACTCTGGACAGTTTGATGACATTGGTTGCAAGTTGTTGTCTATGGCTGGAAAAAGGTGCTGTTACCGTGGACCACCTACAAAGAGAAACACGCTTCTACAAAAGTATGCACTTTGCACAGTATATCCTGGATATGCTGTGGAAAGGGCCCCACACTTGGCAGACTGTAAACGGTTGGCAGGTTAGTGAGGCCTGGGAAGGTTCTGGTGCTTTGTGGACTGGATGGCAAATACAGACCTTAATGTTCCTAAAAGTGATTTTAGAGACATGGAACACCAATGTGAGCTGATTGAAATAGTTTGGACATTTGACAAGATCAGGTGTTTCAGGCATGTTCAACTGGGAAGAGACCCCAGGGCAAACCCAATACATGCTGGAGAGAAGAGCAAAGGAGGTCTTTGCTTCAACTGGATGGATGGATGGAGATGTGATATGATCCAAAGCAGAGCTACAGCAATTAGTGAGTCAATGAAAGTAGCCAACCTTTTACAGGACAGCTGAGGAGATTTCCTTGAAATGTATAGATATTTTTGTCTACATGTGCTATTAATGACTTGTTTGAGAATTGGTATATTACTTGATTGGCTGAAGTATTTGTTAAATAGAGTTTCTGAATATAGTAAGATTTCACTTTGGACTTCAGAAGTATTATGACTACAATATGTCTGAAAGTTATAAACTTATTGCTCCTTGAAGCTCCAAGGGGATCCTGCTGTAACTTTTTAAATTAAAGCCTCTTTTCACCTAATGAATGAGGGTCTAAAAGATGTTGTATGCCTATTCATATAAGTTAAATAAGCAATTGCAAACAGGTAAACAGCATTAAATAATTTCTGTGTTTGATTGGGGTGCAGTAAATGGAGATTTGTGTTACTGGCATCTGCTAAATAATCAAAATCTAGTCAGCAAGCTCTGTAGCAGGTACACTATTTATCTAACAGTAAACAAACTTTAAAAGCAGCCACTAAGCTTCATGTGAATTTGTATGAGAGCACGGTTCTCCCTCTGACAGCCAGTAAATAACCAACCACTAAAACAGACACTAAACAAACACTCTCGAAACCAGTTTAACATCTCAGGCCCCCTCAGTGTGAGGGACTTGAATTTAAATGAGAGCCTTTAAAAAGTCTAATGATTGAAAAACACTGAGTTGGTTTGATGTTGAGGAATGTTAAGGTAACATCTTGACCTGTGTCACTGCACATCACAGAGTGAAACACCTGTCTGGGAAGTAGAAGCCCACAAAGCAAACTGTCTTTTTTTTTTTTTTTAAATGATTGAAGTAACATTTACTTTGGCAGTGAATGAGACGAAGCAGCATGGTGTGATTAAAGCTGATGTTTTTATTTAAGGCTTTCACGGGAAGCTAATTAACCAAGGTATGCAGTCGTGTGCCAGGCTAATAGGGGGAAGCTGCCATTCCTGCAGGGAAGCAGCAGCCTCAGAACGCTACAGAAGATGTTTACATTCACAGCCTCCAAGATGTTCCGTTCAAACTATTCACAACACAGATTTTTTTTTTCTCCAAACTCAAAAAAACTGGGATGTGGTCAAGCTCACTTTTACCACAAGAGCTCAGGTTATTTGTCCTTTTAAACATGATAATAAAGAATACTTTGAAATGTAAATAAGTATAAGCACACTAACAGGAACTAGGGCAAAATCACCATTTGGCAATGGCAACATAACTCCTGCTAAACTGGGTTTAGTTCAGTAATATCAAAATATGCAAAGCATGTTGTAAGTGAGGATTAAAATATGCTTTCTACACCATAGACTGTATATTAAAGATAGATATGGGTCTGAAAATTGAAGCTAATGTAGAAGTGCCTTAAACCTGTATTCTTTCCACCAGGGGGCAGGCCCTCTGGTTGCACTGAAATGCGACTGTATAAAAAGTCTACTTGTTTGATTTCTGACCTTAGTAAACACTTCATTCATGAAAATGATCATATCTGTCACTAGTTGCAAGTATTTAATACAAAGTTATGTTCACTTTATAAATCTCGATCCCATTTAGAGTGTAACAGACGCTAAAGTAGGGTATGATTTACGGTGTTGCTACCTTGTGATTGACAAGTTGCTGCTGTATGAGCATGTTGCGTCCTTGGTTTCTCTTTCAAGACCATCATCGGCCTGTAAAGCTTGGTTTCAAAAACCCAGGAAGGCAGCAGCCAAAATGCTGAACTTGAGGTTTCGACAGGGTAGTTCACAAAGCAATGAGGGATATCACTTTTACAGTCTATGGTGTTCACACAGGCAACACGGCTGGTTTGAGGCAAAAGGAAAGGATTTTTCCATCAGAACTGGTAGACTTGACGGACAAACTGGGTGGAACATTCTTGTACATTTCCCACTCACTGCACTACCCTGCTGTCAGGGAACAACACTGGACTGGTACTTTTACTGAGCACTCCATCACACACATATTGATACATGTGCTTTTGTTCTGTCTCTTTAAGCACGTTGTCTAGCTTTCATGCACACACATTCACTGTGATGGATGCATAAGTAGCAACCTGGGGTCTAGTATGTTGCCCAAGGATACTTCACCAATCACACTAAATGAATGGAGCCCGTTGGGACATTTGTGTTGATTGAAAATCTGCTCTATACCTCTTCAGCTACAGTTACCCCAACATTCAGTCAGCTTCTTTCACAAAGACACAACCACAAAAATGTGGACCCCCACCACCACCCTCACCCAAAAAAAGTACTTTGTTTGCTTTTAGATGCTGCAGTGTGTACAGGTGCCCTTGCTGACTTTTCACTGCTGCCAGTTGACCCGAAGTATTTGCACTCATTCACCTTCACTACTTCTGCTCCTTGCAGCTTCACTGTTGCACCTGTCTCCTCATTCACATGTGTTCTGTGTTGCTTCTGCTGACTTTCATTCCTCTTCTCACCAGTGCGTACCTCCCCCTCTCCAGGCTCTCCCACCTGCTCCCTACTCTCACCACAGATCACTATGTCATCTGTGAACATCATAGTCCATTGCAGAGGAGTGTAGTGGAGCTTTGTAGTGGAATAGAGACCACGGAAAAGTCAACAAGTAACTTCATCTAAAACTACAAATTGTTGTCTTATGTTTCTCTTTTATTGAATAAGCAAGAGCTAAGAGGTAAATTAGGCTTTAGTGGTGTTGGTAGATGTGTTTTAAAGCTAACAAATTTGTACCTGACCTATAACTTTTTAAAAAAATCTAAATCTGAGAAATAAGTGACCAAGTGTATTTTAAAAAATTAACTATTCCTTTAAATTCAGATCTTTAACAAGTTACTAAATCACTCTGAAGGAGCGCCAGTTAATGCCTCTATTGAAGTTGCAGCACTGTGTGTGGCCAGACCTATACTATATTTAGAAAACCATCATCTGTTCAGGTCAGTCCATATTTAGGGTCATAGAGACTTGGTGACACTTAGAGTTCACAGTTTTTTAGCATCTGGCATTTATAGGATTGAAACGTTCTTTCTGATTAGTAGTGCTGTCTTCATGATGATGTAAAACTGCCTAATAGGACTGAAGTGAGGTTGCCAAAACGCTGCCTGCTTCCATCAAATCATCACAATTCAGCGTGATGTCCAGAGGGTGAAGCATTCAGTCAGAAATTATTTCTAAGTTTAGCAACCTGCTTGACCTCCAGCTGAGAGATCACAGAAACAGAACAGAGGCTGCATTGGACCCACATGTAGTTGTGTTTAGGTGAAGACCACCTGACTTCCAGATCCATGTGTGTGGCAGTAAATCTTGAGCTGTGATGAGCTTCTGTTGTTTGTTGAAAGAGTTATGGCCCAAAATTCTCATCTGTGTCTCTAGTCTAAACAATTTCCCGGACACAGGATTTAAATAGGCAGTTTCCACTCTCTCTTCCTTCAACAATACAGAAACCCATCCGTTCCCCCCGTTTTATCTGTACAGATGTTCCCAGGCTCTCAGCCTATTACTGTAGTTTCCACCTGTGAGCCCATTTTACAGCCAGTGAAAAACGTTTTGTCCAAAGCAGATGAAAGTGTTATATCTTCTCTTTTCCTTCTACCTAACTAAATGATTTATGAGAAAAATTGACCAAAAAATGCAGTCCACCTTTCAACTATGCCTCTCTGGCATCAAATTGTCAGTATATTATACGTGGGTCCATTACCCCAAGTAATCTTAAACCCAACTATTTCATGCAGAGCTGTGCCTGAAAAAGATTGGGTCTCATGCATGTTTCCAGGCTGAACATTTTCCACCAATACAGGCTTTAAATAGACTCAGTTTCCATCTTGACAGTTCATCTGCCCACCAACCCCATTGTTAAATCTCCACAAATCATCCCAGGCTCCAGATCCATTACTGGTCTTCACTGCTTGTCGTCTGTTTCATAGATGAGCTTCAAAGGGTTTCCAACAGTTTCCAACCCCTTTTGTCAGTAGTGGACTTGTCCCTTCTCCATTGTTAAATATCTACAGATCATCATCCAGTACATTTAAAAATTCCCCCATGAGTGTTTTTGCAGACTGGCTCCAAACTGTGAAACAAAGGAACAATTTACTGTTCCAGCAAGTCTTCATTGGCCTGTTTGCTTTGCTGTTGAAACACAGAAACTGCAAATGACTTGTTATGCACTTATTCTGCTGTTGTGACTGAGTTCTGTCTTCCTTATGAGCAGCTGCGTGCAGTGTTGACACAAAAGTACTTTTGGAAAGACAATTAAAATGCCGGACATCTTTATAAAGTGCAAAATAATAATGAGTTCTCCCTAGGTTGTTTTCAGCTTTTACGCTCTCACCATCTCTCTGCAGTCAGCCAGAGAGTTCAAAGAAGCAGAAATATGCAGGCAGGAAAATCATTTTGAGATCTTGGCTTCATGTTCGGTTTAGTGGTACATAGATGGTTTGTTTGAAGGCCAAAGCCATGGAACATTCCTCGAATAGTCTGCCAGCTACCACTAATGGAATTTAGTTTAATGGACAGCTGAGTGGAGGTAACACAACTGCAGCTAGAAATGTGGACACAGTTTGGGAAAAACAGTGGGTTTGCATGCATATATTGAGAGATATACATTCATAAAGTGAGCATGAATCTGAACAAAAACAAGTGATGACTTTTGCAACTGCTCTATTAGGCTGCATTAGTTTTAATTAGATGTTTCTAATAAACTGGCAAAAGAGTGCACCAGTAAAGTCCACTAAGTACTTCTGCACTGATTGGATAAATGCACCTACTAAACCTCACTTACCTTTTTTTTGTAAACAAGCAAGAAATGGAAAGTACACAAAAGCAAACTGAAGACAGATCCATTTAGAAGCACTGCGTGTACTGAAGGTATTCATAGGGTATTTGACCTGGTTCAGAACAAAAGAAACCTCAGAACAGAATGTTTTGTGCGACTTCTGATTTTGGTGTTTATATTCCTGTTTAACTTTGAAAGAGCTGGGAAAGCTTATTATGACTGCAGCTGTACTGAATACAGACGGTGTGTGTGAAGCTTGGAAAAGGTGAGAAGATGCCCCACAGGACACAGAGGCCTGCTCTGTGTCGTCAGCACCAGCTATGAAGTCATCAACCGTGGTGTGATAGAACACACATATGAGGTGTTTAAGCAAGCTTGGAATAATTTCCACTTTCCGTGCCTGGAGGAGCGACTAAATGAGGAAAGTGTTGTTCCCGGAACCTGACGTAGGCATATGAAAATGTAGCGTGGTCAGACACTGAGTCTGCCACCACCACAGATCCTAAAGTTGGCGAGCTACCAGCTGACACGCTTCTGTTGCCTTGTGATGTCACACAGTAAGAATGAATGAAGCACTAACGTAATGGGGCTATAACAAGCAGGCAGCAACTAGTGTAAATCTGGACTATGAGAGGCAGGCCTTGACCTGAAATTACTATGCAGGTCACATGACCATAGATGCCATGGCTAAAGTTTAGTCGAATGGTAAGGCTGGAGGTGCAAAAGGTCATTTTTATGTAGAACAAATGAGGAAAAACTGTGAAAAAAAAACATGAACATATCATTTCTCTGCCAAGAGACATGAGTGCAGGCAAGCAGTTTGTCTGTTTGCAAGAATATAAGAAACATGCCCTCTATAATGATTTCCTTTGTATTTCCTAGACTGATGGCAGTATAGCAGTATTGTATATAAAAGCTTGAAAGCCTGATAAAATAACCCTTCAAGTGTATATTTAAGCATCAGAGAGAACCTTTTTCTGTTACATTTTTTCTCTGCAAACACAATGTTATAGTGTTCTCTTACTCTAAATGCAATATTTTTTTCTGTGGAGTTTGCATGTTCTCCCTATGTTTGTGTGTGTTTCCTCCAGGTACTCTGGTTTTCTCCCACAGTCCAAAAACATGCAGTTTGTGGGGTTAGGTTAATTGGTGATTCTAAATTGCCCATACGTGTGAATGTTAGCTCTGCGACATGCTGGTGACCTGTCCAGGGTGTACCCTGCCTCTTGCCCTATGACAGCTGGGATAGACTCCAGCCCCCTGCAACCCTGAAAAGGATAAGTGGAAGAAAATGGATGGGCATTAACAATAGATCACATTAGTATTTAAATATAAAAGGGACTAATTGTATTAAAGAATCCAGACAGAATTATCATCTATCTCTGCAGTTCCTCTTTGTAGCATCTTTCAGGAGATCTGTCTTGCAGTTTTGGTTCACTCTTCTCACTCTGGTCAGCATCATACTCAGGTTTTACAGGCAATTGTTTTCATCACCACATGACAGACAAAGTTAGCAACGAGCATGTGAACACAGTGGGACGTTTAACAGCAAATGAATCAGATATAACTTGGACATGAAGACTGGAGACACACTAGTGTCACAAGAAGCAGAAGGAATCAAATATCAGATGCTACTGAAGAAATGAAGTCTCACATAAACCATATTAAAATATTTAACAGGATAATGTCAATACCATCATATGCATTCACCATTAGGTGCACCTGTTCAACTGCTCAATGCATTTAGGCATGTAGACATGGTCAAGGCGACCTGCTGAAGGTTAAACTGAGCATCAGAATGGGGAAGAAAAGTGATTTAAGTGACTTTGAAAGTGGCATTGTTGTTGGTGCCAGACAGGCTGGTCTGAGTATTTCAGAAACTGCTGATCTGCTGTGATTTTTCTACACAACCATCTGTAAGATTTACAGAGAATGGTCTGGAAAAAGGAAAAAAATATCCAGTGAGTGGCAGTTCTCTGGGAGAAAGTGCCTCGTTGATGTAAGAGGTCAGAGGAGAATGGATAGGCTGCTTTGAGCTGATAGGAAGGCAACATTATCCATCCTGGCTTGGATCAGTGCTTCAGGCTGCTGCTGGTGGTGTAATGGTGTGGGGGATATATTATTTCTTGGCACACTTTTGGCCCCTTAGTGCCACCTGAGCATTGTTCAAACACCACAGCCTACCTTAAATGTTGTTGCTGTCTATCCCTTTATGACCACGGTGTACCCATCTTCTGATGGCTGCTTCCAGCAGGATAACTCACCATGTCACAAAGCTCAGATGATCTCAAACTGGTTTCTTGTACATGACAGTGAGTTTGGTCACCAGACCTCAATGCAGTAGATCACCTTTGGGATGTGGTAGAATGGAACATTCCCTTCATGAATGTGCAGCAACTGTGTGATGCTATCAAAATCAATATGGATCAAAATATCTGAGGAATGTTCTCAACACCTTGTTGAATCTATGCCACAAATAATTAAGGCAGTTCTGAAGGCAAAAAACGGTCCAACCCAATACTAACAAAGTGTACCTAATAAAAGTGGTTGGTGAGTGTTTGTAACTTCTAACAAGGTGACAAACTACATTTTATTTTCATTATGACTTCAACAAGGAAATGTAAACTAGAACGGTAAACAATACATTTTCCTGTGTGTAAAAATGTCAGTTAACAAATGTGTGTTTAATAACACTGGTGCTACAAAGTACAAAGATCCACAGACTCCCCTGACACTATAACACCACCACAGTTCCACTATGGATTCTAACTAACTCTCAGAGGCAAATATCTCTGTCTATACTTAGCCTTGACATATCTGAGCCTACCACACACAGAGCCATATGTTTCCTTTGGCCACCACAGACATCACGTCCACACATCCAGATCTGCAAAACAGTGAGAACTCAGCTAGTCAGCCTGCTGTTATTCAGAACAAAAAAAGTCCCTGAAGCTGACAGGCTAAACTTAGTGTGCACTTTGCTTACACAGCATCATAACAACATCTAGAGAAATAAGTTTCCTAACCTAGCTCCAAGGCTAGGGTGACTTTCCAGGACACAGTTGACATTAAAAGAATCGTATTCAAATTGTTACAATTAACAGTCTCCTTCTATCACAATTGCAGTTATCTTTAAATGACATTTCTAAAAGGCAGCTTAAAAACTGCCTGTGATGCGTGTGTCAGAGGACTAAATAAACAGCCTGACAGACTAGATTACTCCACATATGAGATAACAGTGTCAGAGTGCTGTTTGTGGCCGGAGTACATTTCTCCATCAAGCTGTTTCCTTCAGATATCCCTGAACTCGAGTTTAGGTCCTGAGGCTGTAATGACTGACAACACACACACACACACACACACATTCTCTCTCTAGTGTGTTTAAATAGACACGTACTCCACACACACACCACACACTTTCTCTCACAACTATGGTCTCGGAGTCCCTACTGTACTGAGCCAGCACAGAGAGAACATATCCTTATTAGGAAAAGAGCAGACGCCCTTATATGGGGAAACTTCCTCTGTAGTAACAGCCCAGTCTGCTGGCTTCCTCACTCACATTCTTTCAGCTCCAGGTTTCTCTGGGAGTTTTTCATTTCCGATTCGCTAGCTGGAGAAGGAGCAGGGCGGCCTTTCATAAGAGTCTAGCCTGGTGTGTGATCCCCTTAAAAAAGAAAAAAAAATGCAAACCTCTGTCTAGGCGCTTTCCGGACATCTCCACTTTGGGGTTTGATGTAATAAAATAAGCCTGGTCAGGGACAGGGCACACCTGGTCTTTCAAGTTTCTCATAGACTAAACCTCATTAGGCACGTGAGAAGTCAGAGAGCACGCAGCCTTTGTTCTTCTTATGTTTACCTTGCGTGCCTTTAAAGGCTGGGCTGCACTTTCACTGAAGTCAGGATCTGTAATCATCATTTATCCCAAATGCAGTCAAAACTTCTTGTCAAATGTGAAATAAAATCTCCAGTCTTTTCAGAATCCTCTGAATAATGTTGTCTTTCGGGAAGTAAGAAAAGCCGCCTAAGACTCAAGTCAACAAACATCGATTTTGGGAAGTGCCACTGAGACTGAGAACATTAGTCTTTGTTCCTTTAATGCTTGTCCTGCATACCTTGGCCTAGCTGCTTATTCAGCTCAGGTAATTCTGAAAACTGACCATTAGGATAATGAGCAGGATGTACACTGGACACATTCTTTTTTAAAATTGTTTGATAAATATTGAATGGATTGCCAGATAATGCTAAGTGGAAATTATTTGATTCAAAGTTTAGCACTGCAAAAGCTTTGATATTTTAATCACAAAGCAAAAAACAACCACTAGACAGTAACTAAGTAGTAAAAGGCCACTTTTGCAACAGTATTAACAGCCTGTGTTTACCCCAGGTGACCATGTTTGTACAAGGAGTGGAGCGATAAGTAACAGGTAACCTTACCTACCTTGGTTAGCAAGGTGCATCCAGGGACTCTATGGGTGCATCATGAAGACACAGATACCTGATAATTACAGCTAAGTAACATATGAATATAACACTAGAATTATTTTTTAAATAAAAAAAACTCAGGCTGTGCAGCAGTTTATTCATTAGATATTTGTATTAAATTCAAGACTCCTTTATTATCATTGCATATGCAACAAGATTCAGTATGCTACAAAAAATGCTACAAAGTGCTCTAGAAGACACCACCACTAAAACAGAGGTCCTTTTCAGTGACTCATATTAGCTAAGGTGATGCTTAGCAGACAGTCTGTGGTAAAGTCGCTCATGGTGGCATACCTGTCAATCATAAATAAGTCATTCATTTTCTTAACTGCTGAGGCTCACAGGAGGCCTGGGGCCTATCCAAGCTGTCATAGGGTGAGAGGTAGTTTACACCCTGGACTCTTCACTCCTAATCATGCATACTGTTAAGTCTTAATGCAATTTACATGGACCTCTCATCCTATGGCAGCTGGAATAGACCCAGCCCTCCTGTGACCCTGAAAAGGATAAGTAGAAGAAGATGGATGGATATTATACTGTGCTGTGTAAAAGTCTTTAACCACCCCTGACTTTTTCATATTTGCTAGAAAAATTGTAAATAAGAGCAGCAATTTATTGAAAGATATGCGAGCATACAGCAGGTATGACCACCTTTATTCTTCAGCACAGCCTGAACTTCATCTTCAGGAATAGTTCTCCAGGCTTCTTGAAGGACATTCAAAGCTCATCCTTGGGTGTTGGCTGTCTTTTGTCCTGTTCTCTGTCAGGATGATCCGACACGTCTTCATTGATGTTGAGGTCCGGGCTCTGGGGAGGCCGATCCATGACTGACAGTGTTTTGCTGTGTGTTTTTCTATCCGAGTATGCTTTTACTGCACTGGCAGTGTGTTTGGGATCATTATCATGCTGAAAAATGAAACTGTTGCTGGATCATAATCAGATGGTATTTTTCTGAATTTATAATTCCATCAATTTTGATAGGATCCCTGACACCACTGGCTGAAATGCAGCTACAAACCATGACGGAGCCCCCACCGTGCTTTACAGATGGCTGCACTCACTCACTGTTGTACCTCTCTCCTGACCTCCACTCTACATATTGACAATGATTTGGACCAAAATTTAGAAAATTATAGACCTGTTGCCACTGGTTCTTGTTTGATTTGCCATTCAAAATGGCTTCTTGACTGCCACCCTTCTATTAAGACCGTTTCTGATGAGGCTTCAATGAACAGCAGATGGATCAACTGAAGGGTCAGAGACACCTCTCAGGTCATGTGTCGGGTCTCTGCTGGATTTTCTAATGCTTGTTAAAAATCACCACTTTTGCTTATAGTGGTGTAGTTCTATATTTTAGAATTGCCACTGTTATTTAAGCAAAGGAACCTCTCTGACTTGTATTGCTTTTAGATAAGTCTGTCATGTGGTGCAGAACAAAGTCTGGAGGGAATCAGGTCAGGTATATCACATGCAGCACATGAGGAGTGATTCAAAAACAAAATGCTTCGTTCATGATAATGAGTTCTTAATGATGATGTATTTAAAAGAGTAGCTAATAATCCAATCTGCAGTTCAGTCACTGATGTCAGTGCACAAAAATGCCACTGCAGTGTCTCAGAAATAACCACATGGGCATAGAAGAAAAAGTCTGTAGACAACAGTTGCCAGGTCTTTGTGCTGGAACAAGCACGTTGATAAATAACCAGCTCGAGTTAATGACACAGATGAATTTCCTTTCACTAACCGCTTGCTGTTAATTTATTGTCATGTGCCTTTGAAGCCAAAACTGAGGAATGCTGTTGTGGGCTTAACGTTTTAACCATCTATTACACTTCATTCAGTTGAGTACTGTATGTTTTTGCTTCAGGTTTCTATCTGTTTTATTTTCACTGTCCTTCATACTCATGAAGTTATTTGAGGCTTCACTTTTGAACTGTGCTGCCTTTTCCTTTTTTTTTCTTTATAAAATTAATATTTATAGGTACTGGCTGTCTGTTTGTGAAGTCAGTCTTTAGGAATTCCCAGTGTGGGGTCCCAGGTCTCTAACCAGACTTAACCTCCTATTCCAGATGAAAGGTGTTCTGAGAGAGACAGTGTTGTTTGGCAGCAGAGCCTTGCCTTCAGACAGCAGGAATGTGGGATGTCTGGAGTGGGGGGCAGGAAGCAAGGAAAGAATGCCAAGTATGTCCATGTTTGTCCAGGGCTGGCTCTCCATTCAGCCCCCAGTGACGTGCTGCGAGGGCCAGCGGGTATAAAGGGAGCTCGACTCTGCAGTCAGAGCTCAGATCAACTCTTCTACCGAAGCTAAACTCTAGCTTTCACCAAGAAAGGAAAAACAAAAAACAGTGAGTCGGAGCAATAGTTTGAAACAAGACAAGAGATCGACTTGATCAGAAAAGTTTCTCAGGCTCAAAACTCTGACACTAAAGGAAGATTTTCTGCAAGAAGGTTTCAGAAGAATCTAAAATAATTACTAACGACAAGAAAAGATGGCTGCTGAGATGAAGATGATTTTGCTGCCGTTGCTGTGCATCATGCTTTCCTACATGGTAAGGCAGAAAAAAAAGAGATTTAATTTTTGTTTTTTGGTGTAGGCTTTGGTTTTAGTTGGACTTAACCTGTGAAGTCAGTGCTTGTCTTAAAAGACACTGTGTTCTCAGTGTGCTTGATGTATGTCTGTGTTTCTAACACACAATGTGGGCATGATATTTACCAGCGTGTGTGTGTGCCTGTTTTCAGGCTGCAGGTCAGGAGTGCAACGGCCAGTGTTCGTGCCCTTCCACTCCTCCCCAGTGCCCCCCAGGAGTTAGCCTGGTGCTGGATGGCTGTGGCTGCTGCAGGGTGTGTGCCAAACAGATGGGGGAGCTCTGCACTGAGAAAGACGTCTGTGACCCACACAAAGGCCTCTACTGTGACTTCGGAGCCCCCAACAACAGACGCATAGGAGTTTGCACAGGTGTGCCACTCATAGCTGAACTTTTCTATGACGTCTGCCTGAAATAGCTCTAATGCATGAAGCAAATCATGACTTTTCCCTTTGCAAATTCTACTCGACAGCTCGCGATGGAGCCACCTGTGTGTTTGGCGGCACAGTGTACAAAAGTGGAGAGACTTTCCAGAGCAGCTGCAAGTACCAGTGTACCTGTCTGGATGGAGCCATAGGTTGTGTACCTCTGTGCTCCATGGACATCCGGCTGCCCAGCCCAGACTGCCCCATGCCAAGACGTGTGAAAGTGCCAGGGAAGTGCTGTGAGGAGTGGGAGTGTGATTCTCCCTACAGAAACGGCTTCATGGGCTCTGCTTTGCCTGGTAAGTGAATCTGTTTTTTTAAAGAACACAAGGCTGTGGTTTCCGTTTTCATCTTTATGCAAAAAAGCAGCTGTATTTAGTACAGTTTTTTTCTAATCTGGTGTTTCCTCCTGTGTTTACAGCATACAGAGAGGAGACCTACGGCCCAGATCCTTCTTTGATGAGAGAGAACTGCCTGGTTCAGACAACTGAATGGAGCGCCTGCTCTAAGACATGCGGCCTGGGGATATCTACCAGGGTCACCAATGATAACCGTGAATGCCGCCTAGAAAAACAGACCCGGTTGTGTATGGTGAGGCCATGTGAGTCACAGCTGGAGCAGAGCATTAAGGTGAGTTCTTGTTAAACAGCACCACTCTGATGAACTTTGGGCATACAATATCAAAGACTCCCAGCTGAAGTTGTTCTTTCCTACAGAAAGGGAAAAAGTGCATCCGCACTCCCAGAGTCTCCAAACCCATGAAATTTGAGATCTCTGGCTGCACCACCACTAAGTCCTACAGGCCAAAGTTCTGCGGCGTCTGCCTGGACGGCCGCTGCTGCACCCCACACAGGACCACCACCCTGCCCATGGAGTTCAAATGTCCCGATGGACAAGTCATGAAGAAGCACATGATGTTCATCAAATCCTGTGCCTGCCACCACAACTGCCCCGGGGAGAACGACATCTTCGAGTCCATGTATTACAAGAAGATGATTGGAGACATGGCGTGAGCCACTCGTGGACGATAGGAGCTTTTGACTTGAAAAAAAAAACAGAACTCCATCTCATTTTGCAGCTCAGTATATATGATTATGATGTTTTATTTTGTCATTTTCTCATTGTAAAAGCAGCCCAGGCACTGATCTCAGTGCCTGTGTGTTTTGTACGGCTGATGCACACCAGCCTCATAGACTCAGACAGAGGGTTGCTTAGCAGCTCCAAAAGATCCCTGCACTATAACTTCTTTTTTTTGTTTTGTTTTGTTTTGTTTTGTTGACAAACCTGCTGAGAGTTTCCACCCATTTCCCTTGAAATTATTTTTAAAAACCCGTCCATTTTACTGTATGCATTTTTATACCTTATCTAAACTTTGACCTCTCTAAATGAGGTGTCTAATGAGTCCCTCCCACCCTCCCAGTCCAAGACCAGACCTGTAAACTCTAAGCAGCTGTAGAGGGAGCATGCAGTCCACAGCAGACCAGTGTTCCCCTGTCCAAACAGGTCTGAATGCGTCCTTGTGTGTGTGTGTGTGTGTGTGTGTCTGAATTTCAGCCTTGTCTGTGTGTATGCTGTTTACTCTCCTTACAGAGTAGAGGAAAGGTCAGAGTATCTGCCTAATGTGAGGATAAGAAAGCAAGCAGCATGCTGAGTTTAGGGTTAGATAACAGAGTATAGTGGGCTTTGCCATGGCACTGAGAAAAGAAGAAAAAAAAACACATTTTGACTTTTACTGATTCAGGTCAGGAGATAAATAAGCATCTACAGGAACAAAATGTCTATTTTGTACAAAAATAGAAGAAGAACAGACTGGAAGAATTGTAATTTCATTCCTTTTTATTTTCTTTTTTAAATGTTGATGTGTACATTGTGTGTATATATGTGTACAGTTTAAGTTAATTTAAAAAGCCAATTGTTTTCTGTGCTTCAAAATGTATCAGTGGTGTACTTTTGGTCAACAGTATTTTTTACTATTTTATTGAGAAGTGTGACAAAAATGTTACATGTTTCACTTTGTAGCTGGAAATAAAATCTTATATTTTTATACAAACACGAGTTGGTCTGTCTTTGATGTGTAAGACTGAGATTCAGTTCCACACTGACTTCATTAGCTGATGACTTTTAGTCGACATTTGAACGCACATTTAACAGGAGCTCAGCTTTATGCATTTCACCGTCCTGACACCTTATGAACTCTCTCTGAGAAAACCAGCCTCAGTCACTACAGCAGGCCTGCAGCTGAAGGGATTTAAAGGGGTATTCAACATAAAGGATTTGTTTGTTTAAGCTAATTGAAATAATCTGTAAAAATCCCTCCATTTATCCATGACATGCATGCCTTTCATATTTATATATTCGTGAAATCTTAACTGTCTTCTGGTTTTATGCAGCAGGATACGCTGCAATGCACTGCAAGCACTGGTGACAGCTTGTCAAATGATCTGAGAGGATATTTTAAATTTACTAGTATATACACTTTTGCATGTTTCCCTCTTGTTTTTGCATAGTACATAAAGGAAAATGGAAAAAAGTCCACCCAAACACAACAATGGTGCATTTTAATAACTCTGTGACAGCGCTCACCTTTGGACAAGAGGCCTGAGATGGTCTAATGCCGCCATCTGCTGTCCTTCCAGTTTCATATCTGTTTTCATATGTTCACAGTAACCAAAGGGGTAGATGTTCACAACCTTTAAACCCTGATCTATATTTGCAATAGCTGCTTGAATACCATAGAGATGTTCCATGCAAAGCTCCAAATGTAACTAATACAAAATAGTAACTACATTTGTTTTACTCATTTTTCTGTGCAAAAACCAGCCTTCAAACCTACCCTTTGACTTCCTTCTGGTAATCAGGCTTTTTAAGACTGCATTTGTCTGACTGTACATGTCTCAGTTTTGAGCCATGCCTACAGTAGCTATATTTACTGGAGCTTCCAAAGAAAGCAGAACTTTCACATTTCAGTTTCTCCTCTGCCCACATTGTGTTCTTGACTCCTTCCAATCCATGTTTTGCTCAACAGCTCTCAACATATTGCTGTGAAAATACAGCATAAAAACCCCCAGAAAACACTGTATGATTCAAATCCACACCAGATCCTTTCTTCTTAATAGTAACAACCAGAGAATTTCATATAGCTGCCAAAACCAAAGGTTAAATTGTGTGTTGAAACTGAATGTGTCAACAGCCTGTGTGTCATGGTGATGATTCATGTTGTCAGCTTTGTCGCCCACAAACAAGTGCAGATTGCATCTACACTTGTAATTAAAGGGCCTTTGCAGTGATAGGTTTATATGGATTGTGTAAGTGATTGTATACAGTACAACAGTTCTGTAATAAAACTTAACACATTCATTTTAATATGATAACATTTAGCTAACTTTAGAGGCATTAAAAAAAACATCCACCAATTTTGAGTGTTCCAGATAAACTGCTCAATTTATTGATTTTTCTTACATAAATTCAATACAGATTACACCCCAGCCATTAATCAGCTAAAAATCACTTATTGCCTTGGCTTGATTTGCATCAGCTGCATCTATGACAATCATCTAAGTCTTCTTTTTCTTTAACTTTGTAAGTAAATGAGCATTCCAGAAAGAGCTTTGTACATGTATACATGCCATTACTGTACAACCTCACCTTGTAGGTGTATACCTGGATTTGCCTTAACCTTTCTCATGAATCAGTGTTCACCGTTAAAATAATCTAAAAAGCAGAAGAGATACATTTACAGAAACAGACATGATTGTCAGAGAAAACGAAGCTAAACGAGTTGCCTTTCTTCAGGAATCTTCTGAATGTTATGCGTGTGAATGCGCAGTACTTGCGCATTTGTGTGTCGTTAGTATACACGTCTAGCTGCAAAGTGCATCTACTGTATGCTACTCTATGTGAATGTCATGAGGATGCAGCAGTCTGGCCTCCTCAAGAAAAATAGTGGAAAGATAAAACCTTGTCACACATTCACGCGCTCTATCTGTGGAAACCAGGCAGCTGGTAAAGCGGAGGAGGACGAGGAGGCAGAGGAGGTTGCGGTGTCAAACTTGTTCCAGTCTCTCTCTCTCGCTCAGCCTCGCCGCAGCTCGTGGAGTTTCTGGGCAACATTTTCAAGCTCTGACTCGATGGCTGCCAGACTTTCAATCTCAGGCTCCTGCAGGTATAATGAGAGGACAGTGTGTGAGAAAAAAGACTCCAGCAGTGCAAACAATCATATTTATCCATGGCTTGCTGTCCTAGCCATTAGAGGAACACATTACATCCAGAATAGCATCCTTCAGCTTCACTTTAATAATGACTGTGTAGCAGTTTGCAGCCATCAAGGTTATCACAGTGTAAATAGCTTCCTTTCAAGATATTTCCAATGAAAATGCATCATTTTGTATGCAAAGAGTCGATCTGTAGGACAAATTTTGTTTTTGAAACTGAAACCTCATCCAGTTTTTTGCCTTCATCTAGCAAATTGGTAATACATCCTGATGAACTATGTCACTGTACTCAGAAAGTAGGGCTTTACTTTTTCTTGCTGAGAAAAATGAAAAGATTAGCAGCATTAGTAGATTTTTGCTGAGCTTAGTATATTTGAAGACTAGAAACAGGCATAGACTGTATATAAAAGATGGATGTAACTCCTGGGTCTGAGAAGTGCATTCTGCATTCTTTCTAATGGCCAGCAGGGGGTGACTCATGTTATTTTTAAATAAGAAGACTGCTTGTGCAGAAATCTACCCTTTGACTCCTTTGTGGCCTCTGTCACTAGTTCCACAGCTTACTGAATGTGGCATGATGTTCTTTGGTATATTATTGCCTCCATTAAAGTAGAAAATGACATAAAGCAGCGGATGTCTTACAGCTCAGGATGGATGTCACTAACCAATGGATGCATCTAGTGGCTGTGTCAATCTGTAAGGTCTATTTTCCTCCAAAAATAATAGATATTAATTACTTTAGATTGTTTGTTTAGCTACTATAAAAACAAACACAACAAAACTGCAATTTTATTGAGGTATGTAGGTAAGTAAAGCCCAAACTGTAGCTAGCTGTTTTTCCCAAAATGTGAAAATACTTCTTTAAGCGATTAGCACTTGGAAGTTTCTACTGCTGTGATTCATAAAAAAAAGTGAAAAGCACACCTCTGACTTTCTGCTGGCACTCCCTTCTTCCTCCAACCCCTTCCTCTCCTCCGGTGCTCTTCGAGCAATCATCTGCAGCTCCTTCTCTTCTGGACTCCTCTGAGCATCTCTTTTCTTCTTCTCTTCCTCTTCCTCTGTGACCTCTTTTGAATGATGAGGCACTTCCTGTTGCTCCTCCTCTGCAGCTGTTTTCTTCTTCAGCAGCAAAGACTTGGTCCCCTTGGTCCACCGCTTTAAGCTCTCCCTGTTCCCTCTCTTTGTCTCCTCCTCCTCCCGTTCTTCCTCTTTGACCTTGTTTTTATGTGAAAAGCGTGAAAGCCTCTTAGTTTTCCTCCTCCTCATCGTCTTGATTGGACCTTTCTTCTTTTGATTTCTTCCTCCTTGCATCTCTCTTTTCTTCTGATCCATCATCTGGGAATATGAAAAGAATGAGATTTATTTTATTTTTTTCTCACTGAAACACCTCCACTAGGCCACTGCCAGAAAAGTCTCCACCATCAGCAAGATTCCACTTCTTGTAATGAAATGTTTGGTGCCAGCTGGCAGCATTGGCCATCAGTAGTGCTAACTGTGCTTTATGGGAATTATCAGCATGGCTGGAGCAATCAGATGACTTGGCTACAGCTCCATTTTGTAGAATCAGTTTCACTATTTCACTGTACTGAAAATAAAACAATTTCTCTGTTAAATGTTGTAGAGATAGAAAGGGCTGATTGCAGTCTCGATGATGTTAGAGGTTACGGTGAAACGACTGCAGATGTAACCATGCATTTGAATTTTCCAGCACGGAGCTCCTCATTCATTTCTGTTGACGAGCTGTCATTTTGCCAGCCACGCTGGGGGCTGAAATTCATCATGTAGATAGAAGTGCTTCCATCAATCAGCCGGTTCTGGGGTAGCTAGCCATTTCATTTACAAGGCAGTTTTTTGTTTCAGCACTTTCTCGCTTTCTCTTAAAATTCAGCTTCTATCATTTGGTTAATGTTAAATCTTTTCCTTTGCTTTGAGTGGCCTTTATTTCTATTAAAATAAAAACTTGACTGCACCTTTAAAATGGCAAGCTCTCCATCTGAAACACTGTTTTTTTTTCATTCTTATTCTTAATGCAAATTTTAGTTTATGACAGGTGAATTTCAAAGAACGTGCTTGCCTTTGCTCTCCTTGGCAATGCGTTCCTCTTCGGAATTCTCCTCTGCTCGCTTCTCATCATACCCTTCATCCATTTCCTCCCTCTTTCATCCTCGCCCTCCCTCCACTCCTCCACAGACTCAGAGATGTGGCTTCCCAGGCTCTCATCATTCTCCCTCTTCACCTGCATTTCTTCAGTTTCATTGCCCTCCTGTGACTCTCCGTCCTCCACGTCCGCATCCCTTTCTTCTTTTCCATCTCCATTTCCTGTCCTCTTGGCTGAGGATGGATCGTTCACCGGGGCCTCCCAAAGCCTCCAACATGGATCGATCTGAAAACGGGGAGAGTAGGGATTTAATTTACTAGAAGAAATTGATTTTCTAGTGATTTTAAAAGAAGGTGCTTACAAAAGAAACACTACAGTTTATCACAGGGATTATTGCCATTACCCTCAGATTTGTGTGTTTTTGATTGATGGTGGGACGCGTATATATTAAAAAAAAGCATATTATCTTCCTCTTTGGCCAAATTCATATTGCTGTACTTGTTTATTTCCTTGTCACCTCCCAATTGTATAACTGACTGAGTCTGGCGCTGATGTAAAAAAAAAAAAAAGCCAAATTTGCTTGTTCTGGTTTTTTTTTTTTTGTCCCCCAGAGAACATCAGCAGAAGTTGAATTCGCCTCAGCACTTTTGATTTGTTTGTCAGCTCCACTTTGCTGAAAAAAAATAATGGAATCTATTCATCACTGTGACAGTCGCTGCATTTAACACACTGATTGGATATTCCTTGTCGAAGTGCGATAAGAAATAAGAAGCATAACTATGCGATGCATAAGGATGACCAACTCACCGGGGACATCATCTGTAGCCTGAAGAGTTGACATCGTTGGTGTGGGCGTATCAGCTCTCCCCCAGACCACCTTGATAAAAATGACTCGTTCAAGCCTTTCGTCATTCTTATCTCCATCCACATGTAAACGAGCTGAGAAATCTGTGACTCACCTTGAACAGCGATCTCCCGCATCTCCTTCAGAAAGTTATGGTGACGAAGGATAGTAACAAGCTGGTCATCTACACACACACACATGCGCGTGCGCACACACACACACACACACACACACATGCACATCCACATTAAAATGCAAACACATAAGAGCAAGGAAGAATAAGAAAAAAAGCAGATAAAAAGCAGTGAATTGATGCTGCAGGGGGGTAAATCACAGGTATACGTCTTTCCCTTTTCACTTTTTCAAAGGATTCGGAGTTGCGCTTTTGTAGCTTCATCGGCATTAATTGCCCTGGAATTTACTGCTTTCAAAGCAAGAGCACAATTAATCATTTGGCCCTTGGAGACTCTCACAGCAGCAGTGAGCATTGGACTTTCTGCTGACCCACAAACAGAACTGCATACATCATGCAGCAGCAGTAGCGAGAGACAGCCGCTGTACTGTATCGTATTCTTGTATCATTCTGTGATCTTTCATTTCCTTTTACTCCTCCTCTCCATTCTCCTTTCTTTCCATCCCTACGGTGGTGTACAGTTTCATAGTGCCCGCTCAGTAACAAACGCTTGATGAGTAAGGCTCTGATTGATTTTTTTTTTAACAAGGACAGCATCAAGGTAAAACACTATGTAACTGAATCGTCTTTACCGAGTCCTAGTGATCGCTCTGTATATAAAACTCTGCAGCAGCTTTTTACCCTGCATTCACTGCATTAGTCAATTAACCTTATGAAGACAGCACTGTGCACTCGTCATGAGACGACAGTGGTTTTCTTCTAGAATTTAGCACTTTTGCATCAAGAACTGATTTTATTCCTCTTTTTTTCTATACAAGCATGACAGTGGTGAGGTTGGGGATGATAATAATAATAAGGGTCAAAATAAAACAGTCCATAGAAATATGGTTAAATCTGTATAAACCTATAAAGAAGAGGCCCGCTCTACCAATGCACTTGCAAGCTGGCCACTGTTATGCCAGTAATGTAAATTTTGTTCTCATAGGGCCAAATCAGAAAAGTTATCCCAAGGCACTTTGCATAGTAAGATTAATTCTCTGATGAACAAGCACTTGGCAACAGAGGGGGAAAAAACATTATAGCTGATTATACCCTCAGATTAATGGAATGTAAAACTAAAACCTAAAAAGCTAATACAAAGAAAACTGTGTATTTCTGCAGTGTATTTAAGACATAAGGACATTAAGAAAAGTAAAGCAGAGAGGATAACATATTCAAACAGTCTGCAATTAAGTTAATTAATAGGTTTATGTGAAAAACTAAAGGTTTTAGTTTTCAGATGGGACTAAATAATGGCCAGTGTGGGTTATCTCACACAGGTCTCATGGGGATGCAGTTTTAGCTGAACCATGAGACTGTCTCACAAAAAAAGGAAAACTGTTTCAGTATGCCTCCTTTCCAGGGTTTGTCAGCAAAACTAAAAAGGTTACAATTCAACAATTATTAACAATGTGTACTAGAAGAAGAAACATACTTCAGTCTTATGGAATATTCAGATATCAAGGTTTCATTACAAGGCTTTTAGAGACATTTTTATGTACAGTATACAATCACTTTATAAGTCCATAAATATGGATGAAAATGTTTTTGATCTTATCATTAAATTTTGTACTATCTGCACTGCCCAAATGACCAGGTTTCAACACACAGTGGCAGTTACGGTTTGTGATTTGTGTACAAACTCAAACCTGTACTAACTTAGACTATAATTGTAGTTGCCTGTGGCAATGCTAAAAGGGCATTTGTTTGTGCCAGTGTTTCCCAGCTGTCTTCCTTCATTTGCTTACCCGTCTTCAGTGTGACCAAACACTCCTGACTGACAGGAATGGGGTGTGGCCTTGATAGCACATCTGCCAGTGCCTCCACGATGCATTTCATAACCTGTGGATGCACACAATCCAGAATCAGAGGCATGTTAGTCCCTGAATGATCAAAATCATTTAAGAATTACGGTAAAATAGGATGCTGTTCCAAGCAAGATGCATTTAATATGACTCAAAAGGAGGGTGTGAGTCTATTTTTGCACAGTAAATTCTTCTGCTGCTCTTTGAATGCAGCTCATGTGCTGACTTACCCACTAATTGAAAGGTCTAAATCTCTTTAGATGAGAGATCAAAATAATTTCTACTCCCATTGTGCCAGTCCCACATGTATGTGTGATTTTTCACGCTCATTTTTTTTTTTTAAAAAGTGCTCAGCTTCTGCCTGCAAGACCCTTGAAGTGCTCAGACTCCACATTTCCCTTTTATAGTCTTGTCTCTCCAAACCGTATTCTGGAAACCTCTCTCTCTCTCTCTCTCTCTCTCTCTCTCCCGTGAAATGGATCTAGCAACCAAATCATGGAGGTCAAGGTTCTACATTGCACTCAAATAGGTTTCTATTGATTTTTAAAAAGTCAAATCTGGATTTGCCCCACACTGGTGAAGGTCTTTGAATACCTTAAGTTGCTGAGATTAAGTATTTCTAATTGCAGCTTGCCTTTGGAGTACAGTTAGAGTGCAGCTCGACGCAGTGTAATAGATTTATATTATTTGTCGAATAAAAAACGGGGCATCGATTTATGAAGGTTAACATTAAACTGCGGTAGTTTTTTAAAAACTGCTTTTCCGTTGTTGTAATAAAAGTAATGTTAATAGAAAATGTAATGCCAAGAACAATAAGAAAATATTTACCTTTACGTCCTCATTCTCCAGCTGACTCGAAGTCACCGGCAATGAAAGAACTGCAAGAAAGAAGAGAAAAGAAAATCATATATCTTCATTTTTTTCATCTGCTTTTCATAATCCCTACAGCTCGTGTGTGTGTGTTTTTCACTCGCTGTGTTACTACAAGCCTCTGGTTGTTTTAGTAACGGGACTGAATGTGCCAAATGCGCAGGTGAATTCTCTGCAATTAAAGATGTGCCTGTCGCTGTCCTTGGTGCTGAATCCCGCCAGTCACATTCTTCATGCTGATTTCTTTCAACCAACCGACTGTGCCTTAATGTTACTTAACTTCAATAACAATTAGCTTTTTCAAACTCCCTTTTCTTACCGCAGCTACACAGCATTGTCAAAAGGAACAGTCCTCTCCCGATCATGTTTGGAAACGAGGTGAAGTAGCTCTCCAGGAATAATAAAAAATAGCGAAGCTTTTATCAGAAGGTTAGATTTCCTCCCCGTGAATGAAGGTCGGTGGATTAGGGACGCATTCTGAACAAAACTTAGCCGCCTTTCGGTATTTCTGGAGAGCTAGGTTTTCTGCAGCATCGGTGACCCAACAGCCTCCCTCCTCTCTGGTCTCTCCACCAAGACCTCGCCGCAACAGCACCCTTTTTATAGCGCGAGCTGGAGAGAGGAAATGACATCATGCTGGGACAAATAATTGCTATTGTACCTGATCGTACCTCAGTGGTTGCCAGGGCGTGTGCCGGTTTAGAGTACCTCAGGTATGCAGTGAACATTTCTATTCCTGTGTACAGACGTTGGAGCTTTGATTATTTTTATTATCCTTCTTATTGTTTAACTGTAATTATATGCAGGTTTATGTACACTGGGTGACAGGACTTCCAAAGACTTGTAAAGCTCCATTCTCCAGTGGCCTTACAGCAGATGAATAAGAAAAGAAGAAAAAAAACCAGCATACAGTTGGGTCCATAATTTGTTGGAAAAAAGAAAACTACACATTTTTTTTTTATATAGTTTTGCCTCTGCACACCACTACAGTGACTTTTAAATCAAACAATTTAGATGTGATTGAAGTGTAGACTTCCAACTTTGATTCAAGGGTTTAACAAACAAATTTGCACTGTTTAGAAACAAATTTTTATACACAGTGTCCCTTTTTCAGAGGCTCAAAAGTAACTGGACAAATTAATGTAATTTTAATTATAAAGATTGCTTTTAATACTTGAATGAAACTCCTTTGCAGTCAATGACCACCTGAACCCATGGGCATTGCTACATGCTGTATTTCCACCCAGATGCTCTGCTTGCTTTACTGAAGCTACGTCTCTTGCTTCTTGTTTGTGGATAACTGAAAAACATGCATTCTTGAGCTGACATCAGGTGACTAACTTGGCCACTGAAGAATATTTCTTTATTTTTTGGAAGGTACTATGGGGCTAAAATGTTCAAGTCGCAGCATTTCTTCCTATTTAATTACCCCTCCCAACCTGCATCTGCAATATTTAAAGTGTATCCAGTGTATCAGCATCTGTTCTGCTGTCATCTTCTTCTTCTTGTTCCAACTGTTTCTTTAAGGGTTCACCAGATTGGATCATTGGCCTCCATGCCTCCTTAACCAATCTGGTATGGAATTATTCTGATCTGCATAAATATTTGCCAGAGATTTTAGACCTGATATCCTTCCTGACCCCTGTTTTTCCAGGCTTAGGACTGGCATGAGGAGTGCACCAGCTTGTGGTCCCTCCATGACTGGGTTATCTCTGTTGCTGTACAAATTATATAATTATAATAAGAACACAGTATACAGTAAAGTCCCAAATAGAACCTAAATAAATTATTTATAGAAGCTAATCAGACCAAATCTGCCATCTATGTATGATAACAACACTGAAATGAGTCGTGATCATTCATCTAGTTACAGTAACTTGCTGTCGCATTTAAGACACACACAGAGGGAACAAATGACAATGAGGGAAAAATGCAGACAATATATACAGATTGAGGTAACAACACAAATGGGAATGGCTGTGAATGTCAGGTGCACATGACACTAACAAGACAAAAGGAAGCAAAATTGAACACAATGCACAAAGACAAGGACTAGCAAAATAAAACAGGAAGTAACAAGACATAGGAGACAAACACACATACCTGACTACACATGGGGAAACGTAGGGGAGCCCGACAACAGAAACGTGAACCACAAACAGAAGAAAGCCTGAAAACCTCAAATAAACTAAAACTAAGAACATAACCCACAACACAGCAAAGACCAGAAAACATAATAAAAGAATCTCTTAAGGAAAACAAAACCCAAATTTGCAAAACCACAATAAATAACATAAATAGGAGTCAAGACTCAAGGATCATGACAAAACTACATTAGTCAGATCCAAATAAGACCTGTCTCTGTGTAAGGGACAATTAATAGTCATGAATAGTTGCATGTGTTGTGCCATCTGTGTAAATGCACACAATGCTCTCACCATGGAGAAGATAACTGATGGATCCCGCTGCTGTATGAAAGCTACAAGTATTAAAAAGAAACTCAGAGAAGACGTCCACGGGGCTGCATTTTAAGACCTTTCAGTGTGCAGCAGATATGACCGGGAAAAAAAGAGTTTTGTGATGTTTCTTTCTGACCAGTGGACATGTCAAATCAGAAGCATCATAACTGGCAATCCTGCACCAAGTGAATCTTTATTTATTTTTTCTACCTTTGAATTTTAATAAAACCTTTCCACCGAGCCTCCTGGGCCCTGACATTAAACGGTGGAAACAGTAGCAGCCTTGCCAGTTCTTACAGTGTCATTATATGAGCCTCTGTTTATGAGGAGCAGATGTGTACACTGGAACATTCTAAAACTGTTTGCTCTCTTGTATCACTGACTGTATCTTCACTGCTGGATGTAGGTGGCCTTATGAGGTCATTTTCTCTTTTGTTACTGACACATCCATTAAAAACTAACAACAAAGAGGTTTCCAAGGCAGGGGGTTTGGACTGTTTGCTGTTTCACATTGTGTCGCTGCTGCACCATCCATTGAGAGCCCGAAGATCTCATTATGCATTCGGAGAAACAATAAAGGCTAATCTGCGTCAGAGCCAGACCAGAGGATTCATATTTGTCCGGCGTAAAGTGCCGACGGCTTTGTTTAAACATGAAGCAGGTTTCCTTTGAATACAATAAAAGGGTTATTATGAAATCTGAAAGGTACACGCACTTGATTGAAATTCACCAAATAGGAGCATCCAAGAAACAACAAAGTAAGTGGGGACAAAGCAATTAAATTTGAAAGAGTTTGGTAAAAATACATGCTTGGTGATTACAAATAATTACCTTTTTATATTTAAGTTGCATACATGTTAAAACACATTATAAAGGAGTCTCCTCCCATGCAAAGCCACTGTGGCATGATTACTTTAAAGATATTTGGGTGTTCCTACATATGTGGCACATAATAGTAAACCATGCCTTTCTCTTCTCTACAATCCAGATGCACCATGTTGAGTATGTATCATATGACTTTCCTTTCCATTCTGGAGGTAAATTGTTATTTCTCAGCACACCAAAGTAACCCGAGATGGACTTAATATAATTTCCACCTGCCTTTGTAATCACACTGATTCAATAGAGTCAATGTCATTCTGTATTGTGCGGTCTGTTTAACCAGAGCGCACAATACAACCATCTGCACTAGATGATTACACCTCAGCTACTCAAGCTGAATGGTGACATTTTGCGGGGAAAGATAATGACTCCGCCACTCACCACCCAGCAGCATGCACAACACTTAATGGTTTTTGTTCAGTGTGATGACTATGAATGCTTGCTTTGCCTCTTTTAGTGAATAATAATGCAGATACTGGAGGACAGAGCAGTGAAAGTGGGCCAGCAGAAGCCTGGAGATCTGAGGAACAGACGTGTGACTAAATCTTCCCTGATCTGAGAAGTCAGAGATGTCTGGGGAAATCTACAGCAGAGGATATGAATGACAAATTTTCATGTTTAAATCATTTTACTGAGCTGATCAAGGCACTCTGCCGGGGTCCCTCTGTGTGCAGGAAAAGTAAACAAGAAGGTAAACCTGAGTTGTGCAATATATAAGGAAGTCTAAAGATTTAAACAAGATCCAGAACTGAGGATTCACCGGTGGATCGAGTGTACAAACACTGCTTGTGATTGAAAAGACGCTCACCTAATTTTTGGTCAAAGTCTTTAATAGTTTATGTATGAATGTATAAATGTCACATGAACCGTTCAAAACTAGGTCTTCATGCTTTGCTAATTACAACATTTGCAATTTATACAAAGCAACTTCTTACTGAAAAAATACATAAATGCTCTTTAGTCTGCTCCCAAATGTGGGAGAAACAGAAGAAAATTACTACATGTGCAGTCTAACTGGTATATCAGCTTAGTGTATGAGAAGGTTCATTAAATCTCAATTAAAAACTGTAAAACATTCTGCTAAAAAGTAGCATTTCTCAGCCCAGTTTGATTAATATAGCGCCAGTTCACAACACCAGTCATCTCAAGGCACTTTATATAGTAAAGACTGTTCAGTTTTATAGAGACAACCCGAGCCATCTGAATATCCCCTCTGCTCATCTCATCCACCTCCAACATGCTCTATAAATGTAATATTTAGGTTAGATAATTTTAATGTTTGCTGTCAAATTATCTGTCGGTTTGCAGTAATTCCCTCCAAGCTGGCGAACGGCTCACAAACTCCTCTTGGCCACTGCGTGTGTTGCCTCAGGAATACCCCACACAGAAATGGTTTAAATTAGAAAGTAAAGCTACATAAATCCAAGATGTGCCAGGAGGAGCAGCAGGAAGATGGCTGCCGCTGATGGAGAGTCAGACCGGAGGGGAGGCTGGTCCGACCTGGCCGCGATCGGTCTGGTGAAGATATATGGGTGTTCCTGCATATACAACATATAATATAACATAATAAATAATAATAATAAATAATAAATTGAGATGCTGCATTCAATACTGCAGGTCATTTAGAAAAACACAACACACTGTAGCTTCTTTTTTACTATTCATTCTTTCCAATTCATTCTTTTTATTTTATCAAGCATTCATTCATTTTATTTCAGTCTAATATATGCACAGTAGCACAATAAAGCAGTTACAGACTGTTTTAAGAAGCACTGTATTCATGAGGAATGGGGGGGGAACAAAAAACGCCCAGAGCACTTAGCTTCCTTGAATGCATCAACAAACTTTTCAACAAACTAAGTTTTCTGTTTAGGAAAATCCTTCAAAAAAAATAAAAATTACATCACTTTTTGAAACATCATTTCGCTGGAGTTATTTTTAGATGGCCCTGCTGAACAAACAGGTGATCCGTGCAGCTCGGGTGTAGTGAAATCACTGGCAGGGAGAGCTAATCTTACCACAGGCGGACAGATGAGAGAGATCGGGTCAGAGAAGCTGCTCACGATCGTCTTTCCTCCCTCAGGCTGAAACTGTAAGCAGGAAACAGATACGTGGAGCAGTTCATTTGTTGCAGCATGATTTAATTTTTTCTGATTAAACAAAAGAAAATAAAAAACATACTACAGTTAGGTCCATATGTATTTGAATAATGACATATTTTTTGTAATTTTCCTTCTGGGCAGAACCACAATGGATTTTACATAAAATAATCAAGAAGTGATTGAAGTGTAGACTTTCAGCTTTAATTCAAGGGGTTTAACAAATATTATTAGGAATTACAACCATATTTATACACAGTCCCTCATTTTTAGAACCTCAAAAGACTGATGATCGATTGACAGTTTCGTGCCCAGGTGAGGCCTGTTCCCCCATTATCCAAGTACAAATCATAAGCAGATAAAAGATCTGGAGTTGATTCCAAGTGCTGAACTTCATAACATCTAACTAAATCAAGATAACTCTGAAGGAGCAGTCCTCATGAACGGGTTTACAATAAGCCACTGGTTACACCCCATAATAAGAAGCCCAGATTAGATTTTGCTAGAAAACATCTGGAGAGATGAAACCAAGATGAACTTGTACCAGAATGATGGGAAGAGAAAAGTATGGAGAGGGAGAGAAACGGCTCATTATCTGAAGCAAACCACATAATCTGACAAACATGGTGAAGGCAGTGTTATGGCATGGGCCTGTATGGCTGCCAGTGGAACCGGGTCACTAATGCTCATTGATGTTCATCTTGGTTTCATATGCTGTGTATAAATATGACTGTAATTCCTAAAGAGTCAATGAAATACTTTTGTGAAACCCCATGAACTTCTATCATGGATTGATTGATTGATTGATTATTGATCGATTGATAATCAACTGCAGTGGTATAGAGGAAAAAAAAAAACTATAAAAATTGTATCTATGTCCAAAAACATATGGACCTACTGAATATACTACACTATCAATAATGTTAGAGGTCTGTTTCCAAATGAAATATTTCCTGCATTAAAAACTTCATGCTTTTTCGAGTTAAAATTTTACATTTCATTTCCTACACAATAAATTCTCTTGCGCCTGTAAATTTAACAACCAGCAAAAATCATTGTTCACCATGTTGTTCCACAGTCCCTTGGCCAGCTCCTCATGTCCCTTTATGGTGAAGTGGAAGCAGTCGTGAGTGAAGAAGGTCATATCAATCTTCCCATTCTGCACAGAGAGACATAAAATACACTTTGGTGTGGTTTCAGCAACGGACTGCGTTGTTGATGAAACATGACTTGGGAGTCCCTCGGCCAACAGTTACAGCTGTCAAGCTAGGGATCCCGATGAGTCACTCATCACTGCATGATGTTTTACACTGATTGGTCTCCTGAAAGCAGGTGCTTATGTCACACAGAGGTGTGAGATGGATTACCGGGAGGCGGGGCGGGTCAGCGTGTTTCAGAAAGGGCTGAAGAACAACAGCAAAGTCATCCCTGAAGAAACGGTCACTGTAGAGCAGCTCCTCGAGTCTTTTCTGCAGATGAAAGCAGCGTGAAAAGCAATTTGACTCCCAGTTTCCTCGCTTGTGCTGTTATAATAACAGCAAACACACAAATTACCCAGAGAGCTGCAAACATGAAATCAGCATGAAGTATTTTGGGTGCAATGTACCCTGTTTGCACATTTAATCAAAAAGATTTTTTTTCAAAAGGAAGCGAGTTATCATCTCACACAATAACAAGGCAAGATGCAGTCAGTTTTTTATGGACATTTTTCACTTAGTTTGCTTCCATAATATTTATTCCTTCAGGCTGGTAGAAAGAAAATGTTTAGACTGCACTGTCTATTAGATATGTATGCAAATAAGTGCATGTTTAACAAGACAATACTTCATTTGCACATTTAGATGTAAAATTTCAGAAAACTTGCATGGAAAAAAATGTTTGCATACATCAGGTTGTTTTATCCCCTCAGACTCTGACCTAGAAATATATCCAATAGCTCTTTGATACAGCAGACACTGCAGTTTTATTCCTGTCAAGATTCACTTTTTTTTTTTTTAAATAAAAGAGCTTGTTCATATATCCACCATTCAGAGCCTGACATTTTATTCCTAAAAACATGGGCGTTTTTCTCTGATGTATAACATGGCAACCAAATGTAACAGAATTTAGCTAATGTTTAGAAAACACTAATCTCCTATGCCAGCTCTCCTTAAAGAAGCTTCCTCCCATCGTGAATAAAATTCACAATCTTATAAAGTGAGAGAAATAAAGTGCACCTGGAATTCCAGGTTAACCTCCACCAGCTCTCGCAGTTCAGGAGACCTGGCTACTGGCTCTATAAGGCATGAGCAGAATGACCTAAAAGAAAAGGGAAAAGTTAAAAATAAATAAATAAATAAAAGCAATGTTTTTTTTTTAAAAAAAAAAAAGAAGCTTAACGAGAGAAGCTCACCGCTGGAGCAAGCACCCTGGGGTGGGCTTCTGCACCTCCCTCAAAGTCTGCATGGGCAGGATCTGAACCACATTCACAATCATACGGGGAACCTGCAGCACAGCATGAAGACCCGCACTGTAGTGATTCAGCACAGCACTGAGCAGTCAGTCTCAGTAGACAGAAAATCCAGGCCTGAGACTGGTTTTCTTTATCTTTCATTTTACCTCATTCATAAGCATTTCCAACGAGACAGTCATGTAGTGAATGAAGTTATCGACTGAAAAAAGAGCCTGAGTAGAACAGAGATTCATCAGAGGTCAATATAGTCAATATTCGATTAAAAAAAAAGTTTTTCTATATAATTAAAGATAAGAGACAAAGACAGACTTTATCTTTGCAGTAATCACAGATGTCATTCATGCCCATGAGAATAGTCAAAAGCTTCCAGTCCTCCTCAAAGTTCAGACCCTAAAGGAAGAGACAACAGTCACCATAACTCTGCCATCCCTCTGCGATAACATTTGGGTGAAAACAAGGTCTCACTTTACCTCATAACCTCTCAGTGTGTCTATCAAATGTCTTGTCTGGCTGGGGAGGTTGCTACAAAACAAAGAAGAACATGCTTCCTAAAGCCACTTATAAAGAAAGCAGTTATTTTTTGTAGAAGAGCATCATTTGTTAGTGGAAGCAGCACGAAAGCACAGCAGAAAGTAAGAGTCAGGGTTTCTCGCTGACTAAAAAGGTCTTACAAAGTGTTGTGTCCAGTCACAGCCAGATTGAATCCTGTTTCACTGATATGAGCCTGCATCCCATGAACTGTCTTTCCAGGAGAAGCACCGAGCAGACTGGGATTAAACAGCTTGATAATATCTTTAAAAAAAATAAATATTATATATATATATATATATATATATATATATGAAAGTGACAAACAGGTAAAGAAAATGCGCTGGTCTTTTCTCTTTGTGGCGTTCATGCAACAATATCATTAAGAAATAGTTCGGACATGAGCTTACTTGCCAAAGTAATGACATCCTGATATGTCCCATAGCCTCCAATGCTGCAAGCAAAAGGGAAAACAATACCAGCAGCAAAACCGTTAATGCCAGTTTAAAGTCGTTACTTGCAAACTGACATTCTCATTAGGAATACAGTTTCATATGATATAAGTTCAGTATGCTTCACAGCATAATTGTGTGAGATTTGTGACGTGCACCTCCATGACACGTGGCGAAACTCAATAGGAATGCCTAGGACAGTGGTGGCATTAGCACCTATGGCCGTCTGAAAAAGAAGGACACAGCACAGAGAGATCAGGAGCAGAAGAATACCCTCTTTATGGAGTAAGTGCATGTGTGGGTGGTTGGTCATTCAAATTTAAAAAGGTAGCCCTATGGTGCCCTTCCAAATTTTCTGCCATATACATTCAGTGTTGCCGAACGAAGGCTCAGGATGAGAAGCATTTTAAACTGTGAGTCGTGCAATGCTACAGAAAGAGTCCAAGAATAAAACTGTAGAGGGAACAATAATGGGTTCCCATTTAGCAGCTGCACTTTGGGCGTATTCTCTTATGAAGATGTGTTGTTCTAATAAAAGCACAATAAAAGCACAGAAAGAGTTATAACTAAGCTGAGTGCTCTTCTGTTGCTGCAACATTTGGTTAGTAATAAAGTTTAAAGTTCATTTCCATCTTGTTTGCATTCATTCTTTATCCATCACTGTAAGCATTTCAGATCTTTTCACAATGCCTGCTGCCTTCTGCTAAGTAGGACTAAGCAAGCGTGCAAAATGAATGAATCAGCAGTCAAAGAAAAGCTATTTTGGTTCAGTGTTACACTGTATCATCAGTGCAGCAGAGGAAGCAACAAACGGCAAATAACACCTACTGTCAGAGAGTCCCCCAAGGCGGCGATGACTTTGATATCTGCCGCCTTCACAAATTCAACTACACCAAAGGGTGAAAGGTGGGATAGATAGAGAGAAGGTGAAGGGAAAAAAAAGAGAGACAGAGGCAGTTGAATGGAGCTTAGTTCAGACTCCTGAACAACAATAATCTGAGGTTTGCAGGTGTGACCTGGGCAGACCTGAGGAGGGGACAGAGGGAGAAGGGCTCATGTCCGGGCACTGGAATGAAGGATGCTTGAAGCTCACTGGCCGAGTTTTCTCTGGAAACTCCTGAAAAAAAAAAAGAGAGAAACCTCGCCGTCACATCGAGACTAGTTATGCTCCTTTTTAATTTTTTATGTAAAGTCTAAAGTTTGCCTTAAGGCACTGTCTTCCGACATTGTAATAAACTGCTATGAAAATACAGCAAATTTTGTACAGTAGTGTTCTGCTTTTTGTGAAGAGTTTAATACTGTATATGCTGATACCCTTGTGCAAAAACATTAAAGCTCCTGTGCAAACTTATAGTACAAATGTTATGGAATAAGAAAGAAAACTGTTTTTAGATATCACAACCCAGCAAAGATGAGACTAGGGACAGTTGGGTGCCAGTGAGTGTAACGACTCACTGGAATGTAAATGTTATTTTATTGTGGATGCGTCATTGCTAAATATACTGTAGCTATAGCTAGCAATGGTCCACCGCGTCTGTACAGCATTCCCATTACGGTGCCGTGACGAAGCTGAAATCTCATCTTAGAGATGCAGATTGAGAGTCTGTTCACCATGAAAGATTATCACTTTTTAAACATTGCTCAAAATTCAGGGATATCACTCTGTCTGATCAGGAAGGATAAACCATTGTGTATCCAGTTCACCTGCTTTGCTGCAAATCAAAGTGACAACAACAAAACAACCCCTAAAAAAGGAACAGATCCTTTTTCTTCCCTTATCCCTAATGACTGATTTTTTTTCTTTAATTTTTCTTTTTGATAGTGTCCTTTTCACTGCTTGTAACATGAGATGGTACCTGCAGCCCCTTCAGGTTGTACAGGATATGTGCTCTCACAAGAAGGTTTGCTGTGTCTCCCATCGCAGTCTCATGAGTGGAGAAGATACCAGGAGATGGTCTGTTACTAGAGGAGTGCTGGACCCAGAAGCAGGAGAGGTATCCACTCCTTTCTGCAAAGAGGAGCAGGAGGAGCACTGCCAGAGCTCTAGAAAATGACTTCCAAGCAGGCTATTCGTGCATCGTTCTGACCAAACTGCCAGAATCAGACTCCACGGCATCCACCACTCCTGTCGAGTTCTCTTCATGCTGAGCATGTGACCCACAAAAAAAAAAAGAGTCCGGAGACTTCAATCATGTTTCTCTCTCCTCCCACCTGACTGGATTTACACAATCTGTTGACTGTCCTACCAGAGAGCATCCTGAAGCCATCCTGAACAACTCTGATCACCCACTTTATAACATCTTTACGGAACAAAAAAAAAATCATCAGTACCGGAAGACTCCTCTCGCTCCGTTGTAGAATGGAGAGATAAAATCATTTGTACCCTCAGCAGTCAGGCTTTCCAATCCTCATACAAATAGCAGCTGAGCTATATGAATTTCCCTCTGGAATCAGTAGTTATTCTTACTCCTACAGCCACGTGGGGCCATACAAACTACTGAGTCACACTGTGATGCCAGTTGGATCAGCTGGTGACTTCAGTTTTTAAGGGTCGATGGTTGAAGTTTCCACTGACCGTTTTTGATGTGACTCGACTACCTGAGTAATTCATTTATTACAATTTGATGTGTGTTTTAAATAACACCTTAATATTTTGGAGCAGGGCAGTTATGAAGTGTTAGGAACACTAAAATAACATTATAATAGCAAGAAAAGGTAACACATATTCAGTACAACAGAGCACAGTAAGAATCTGTGTACAGGTTACACTAAGCACACTTGAACTAAACTTTGATAGTGTAAGACTCACCTTCAATACATTGTTACACTGCATTTTCACTGTGATCTTTGTTTTATGTCTTTAATACGTTAGCTGTGCTCGCTGTGCACAGGCTCAGGATGCCTGCTGGGCCACGTGGTGTAGTCTATTGTCACACAATGATAACCTACTTTTAAGAGGCAGGTTAACTATTGCTCAATATTCATGTTTTTGTATTGTGGTGTGGGCAGCCACAAGCTCTAAGATCACTTTGCTGTTTAAATGATTTACAAAATGTAGCCCTTCTTCTGTGCAACAACAATAGAACAGTCCCGCTCAGTGATAAATGCACAACACTACCTTATTTAGGGCCTCCTTGCTGTAGTGTCGTATCCCCTCTTCATACTCCGACCACCAGTCGTTTCCTTTAAAAGGATCATTAACTGAAACTTTTCAAACAATTTTACAAGCCATCTTTAATCAGCTAAATAAGCACATTTCTTCATCAGGTCTGTCTCGACTTTGTCCTTGTTGTACATGTACTTCAATAAAATCAAAAAAAAAAAGTTATTGGCTGGTTGATATGAACCATAACCAATCCATTGAAAGTTTAATAAAAAAAAAAGGGCCCCGTTTCAGAGGCTGTTGTAACAATAAATATAGGCACACAGCCTCACGTGGGAGCTGCCCTCCTGCTTGTTCTAGCACTTACCTTTGACAGAGCGGGACGCAAGCACACATGTTGCCACAGCGATCCAAAGCCACCCCATAGTAGCGCGTATGGACCAGTCAATGGGTCACCCCTACACACTGCACAATGCGATGCTCAGTTTTTACAGCATTGTCACTTTGTCTCACCCACCCTCAACGGCTGAGCGACAACCTACGGCTCCAATGAGAAGCACCGCTCTCACTGCGGATCAATGTCAGCAACATTGCAGTGTTATGTTGGATATTTAGGGCACGGGCCACTTCTTCTCACTGCAAATCATCTTTGATCAAAGCACTTCAGCAATCAATCATTCAAAGCATCTTTTAAATGTCCATATATCATTTATTAATTTTTTATAAATGTGCTGTGATGGTTTTAAAATTTAAAAAAAAAAAAAAACCAACTTTTTCAATAACTTTGCCCAGTGTTTTATTTTAGACCAATTGTGAGTTGTGTGGGTGCTGATGGGTGAAAGAAAGAAAACAGTTTGGAATCATTTCATCTCATCCTGCAAATAACACTTCACTGTCCTTTTGGGGTTCAATCATGCAGCTCTACTGACAGTTAAATACTAACTTTTACAAGTACATATCACGTCATATAGTGTCAGACCCTGGTTGGTCTAACTGTCACTTTGTTTTACTTTCCATTGCAGTCTCAGATTTACGTCCATCTGAGCTCAGAACTGCAGGCAGATTTCCAAATCAGACGTTTGGTGAGTGGGTGGAAATTGTCACGACAGCTGAAGTTTCAGAACAAAACAAAGGGAAAAAAAAAAGAAGTGATCCAGTTTCTCTACTGTAGAAACAATGCAAAGTTTAACCCGGTACGATCTTTAAGGATGCTCCAATTTCTGCCTCAGATAACAGTTGGCATTAAAAAATTAAAAATTAAAAAAAGGAGGGAGAAGAAGAAGAAACTTAGCTGCCTTTAAAAACCAGCAACTAAAATAAAATCGAAGCCGGGTGTTGGAAAAATGTACGCATGAATGTGTACAGCTTCCAAAATTTCTCTCACTTGTCTGATGTTTCTGTATACATTTTAAACCGTGTCTGCATCAGTGACTTCATCATGAAGCATAACAAACATCACCTACTTAGAATTAAATTACTTCTATCAGTGAGTACTTCCCAACAAAATTCTTGTTCCTATACTGTTGACATAACATGACTTTAGTATATTTAGCGCCGTTATTGATCTGACAACATTTTACCCAAAATATCTAATGAGTGCAAAACTGCAAAGCAAAGAGGAATGCAAAGTTTGTTCACTCAATTAGCTCAACAAAAAGTGCCTAAACTCAAAGTCTGCAAAGAGATCAGAGAAGACATGCAGAATCAGACTTTAGTAAGTAGACCAGAGCTAGAAATCAAGTGATTTTACTTCACATTTTCCATCCTGACTTCTTCCTTTAAATACTGAACAAAACTGGGGAATGAAGTCGTCTAATGAGGGTAATTTTCTCAAAAGGGCGAGAGAAAGAAACTCAAGCACATAACTGATTCCACCGTGCTAATCAGTCAAGTTCGTAATGCTTTGATCTGGCAACCACAAGACTATTCCCATGTTGAGGACGCGAGGGCTTCTGGCAGTATCCTGAGTCTCAAAGTAACAAGTCCAAAGCCTGCAACAGCCTCTCGACACTCTCTACTGCAGTGTTGTCCATTAACACCCCCAACGTGTCGGTTTCAACACAAGACCAGCATATTTTAAATGAAGAAGACTGAACAGTTCGAGCAGCCATCATCAAGCCTAAGAAAAAAACAAAACAAAAACAAACAACAACACGCGGTAGGGAACGGGCAGAGTGGGAGAGGTGCTCAGAGTAGCAGGTATTCGGCTACTGGTGTTCCATGCAGTGGGCTAGTGAGTCTATTGTCTTTCACCACCCTCACTCCATCTGGCTCCCTCTCAGTGCTGCTCCTCTTCCCCCTGGGCCGGGCCCTGGGCTGGTGTTTCTTCCTGAGCCTGGGGTTGTGGCTGTTCCTGAGGTGGTCTGGGAGGGGGAGCTGGGGCAGGGGCAGGTGGGCGAGGTGGCACTATGATTTGGTGTTGGCGCTGTCGGTAGGCAATGACTGTGCCTCAGCAGTAGGGCGATGACTGTCATGAGGTAGAGATCCCACTCTGGGCCCAGAAGCTGGTCCAGGTCCACCTGAGAAATCAGCTCCTTTAGCTGCGAGAGGCCAGAGCCAACAGACAGATGAGCGACACAATGTTAATTTCTAATGAAGAAGCTCTATCTGAATTACAAGACTGAGTTACCATCTCAAAGCCATTCTTTTAGTATGACAGACTGAGAATTCAGGAGGAAGTACTCACATTAAGATCTTGCAGGTACTGCAGAGCATAAATCAGACCCAGTTTGCACAGAGCCAGGAAAACTGGAACCTGGGCGTCAGGACTGGCTTCTGCAGCCATGTCGTAGAACCGCTTGGCTAAATGGATGTCCTGCGGGAAAAAGGCACGGAGCAATTCTGAATTACAAATCAAATGAATAATCAGACTGACTTAACTATATGACAAAGTGCAAATGTGTGACATGTTGAGAGCTAGATGATGTTTTCTGAGTCCTGCTCACCTGTTTGATACCCAGGCCTTTCTCATGCATGTAACCCAGGTTAAACATGGCCTGGGCGCTGTGCTGCTGCTCCGATGCCAGTCTGTAGTGAATAACAGCTGTCTCGTAGTCCACATCTGTTCCATAGCCATAGAAGTGATAGTCTCCCAGTTTTATCCTTGCCACGGTGTAACCTTGCAAGGACAATTACATGTGTGAGGTTTGGTTTTATATGCAGATAGTCACAGTCAATGTTCTGTGAACCAGGTTTGTGCTCACCTCTCGTTATTTTGCACTCCTGCCAATCCACAAAGAAAGGCTGAGCTGTGTTATCATAAATTATGATGCATGTGACCCCGGAGAGGATAGCGCACCCTCAGCTATGGCTGCTCAGGCATTAGCCTGTACCATTGCAGTTCGATAAGATAGTGCTACTGAGCATGACTGAGACACTCCAGCTGTGATGTTCACTGTTGCCATGGCTTTAGTTGTCAAGATAGCGCCTTTGACACACTCGTTTAAAGTAAGTGCAACACTAACTACGTGCTGTGGTGTGTATGCTGTAAACTAAACTGGTTGTGCGGGTTGAGCACTGTAGTGAAGTTTCTGTACTGCTGAAGTGATGTGGCGTAAAACCACAGTACCACTGTACAGCACAATGAGACTCTTTGCTAATGGAACTGGGTTTACCAAGCAGGAGTTAGACATCCAAAGCAGGACAGACTCGACCACAGAAGGAGCCAAAGTTTGAGTAATGACTATATCCACAGTCACAGTTTCACAGAGCACAGCCAAGAAGAGCAGCTGCAGCTGCGCTCACAGCCAGTGGCTACACAGCATCCCAGTTCCATCAGGTGAAAAGTGTAATGAGCAATATGCTCACAAGCTGTCACATCATCTCCCCTGATGTAGTGTAAAGCATTTCCCTAAACTTACTGTGCACTATGACTCTATTGGTCCAGCACACAAACTGTTCATACTGGCCAAGGGACAGGGGGTAAGTGTGTGTATAAACTCACCTTGTGCTGCAGCTCTTGTCCAGTGGAGCAGTGCACGAGGGTAGGTCTCATTCTCACTGAAGATCTTTGCCCCTTCTGTTTAGCAGAATTCGCACCAAGTCATGAAAATTAAAAACATTTAAAATGAGAATTCTGGTTCATTTTGGTGAACGCTTTAAATTTTTTTTTTTTTTTTTTTTAAACTAGGTGCTGTCACTTTGCTTACAAATATCCATTTGGGAGACTTAACCGCATGCACATTGTTCTGTGTATACTGTGTTTACAGAAGTAATACAGTCTTCTCAAAGAGAGAATTCTATTATGAGTTTTATTGGCAGCTCATCCAAATCACTGATAAATGCTGCTCAGTTTTGTTATTTCTACATGACTCCACTCGTCCCCTGAATCTCTCTAACAAAGTGAGTATGACACTGGCATTGAAAGGTGCTATTTTACTGCAAGTGGCACTCATAAATTAATTGCTTGATTTACTGATTTTAAAGTCAAGAGCATGTGCTACCACGACTAAAACACTAATGTCTTGGTTTTTCTTACTCTGATCCAGAACGAAGGCCACATTGCTCTGAGCCACCTCGTAGCCCTGTTCAGCCAGCAGCAGATACTGAACCAGCGCAGCATCCGTGTCACCCTCCTTAAAGCTACCATAGGCCGTCATCAGGCGCTCTGACCAGCGACCACGCTCGCACACATTCTTGAAAAGCTGCAAACAGGATACAGACACAGTGTGACACACTGAAAACTAGCCTTATTTAAGACAGTTATGTCATTTTAACTGTATTCCAATTTGTATTAAAAGTGCAAAGAAAGGCCACTGGAAGAAAACTGCAATAACTGATAACTGCTTGAAGAGACACCGTCTTAACTTCTCATTTCAAGATGATGCAGGGAAAGAAGCAGCAGCTTTAGGGTGACTAACCTCTACAGCAGTGTGGCAGGAGCGCATCACACCAGTACCAGTAGCATGCATCTGGGCCAAGTTGTAGAAGGCCAGGATGTGGCCAGCCTGTGAGGCCAGGTTGAAGAACTTAAGAGCCTGCTTGTAATCCCGTTTCACACCAATGCCATCTTGGGGAACAAGCGGAAGAAGAACTGTTACTGTTACTGAGAAAATAAGACTGAGGATTCTTAAAAAGCAGGCAGCAAGAAAGAGAGAAACACTATGAAAGCGTTTTACTGAGACGTAAACACTCACTGTAATACATGGTGCCCAGCTGGAGTTGCCCATCCACCCAGCCCTGTTCTGCTGCTTTCTGGAAGTATTTGAGGGCCAGCTCGTAGTTCTGAAAACAGACACAACTTTTCAGTGGCTGCTTCAGTAGGAGAGACACTCCAAATAAAAACCTCACATATGAAACCATTTGTTTATATTCGGTTATATTTCAACTCCAAGTCTCTAAAAGTGAAGGCGATGAGTTAGCAACAAAGACCCTCCATATATACACAGACCCTATTAAAAGATATGAGACGGATTTAAAATAATCCTTACCACCGGGACACCTCTACCATAAAGATAGGCCATACCCAAACCACTCTGTCCCACTGGATTACCCTGAAAAACCAAAGTAAATGAATATATAAATTCTATTACTGCAAGTTAATATTTAAAAAGGGGTAACAGGATCCAGCTGTGAGTGAGTGAGGTCCAGAGTGAATAAATTGCCCAGTTTAGGTTAGTCTACAGTTTTGTCCTTACCAGGTCAGAAGCCTTCTTGAAGTATTGCAGGGCTGTCTCATTATTTTGAGGGAGAAAATCACTGCCTTCTGAATACATCTGAGGAACAGACAGCCACAGACACATGTATGCAAAAAAGAAAAAAAATGTAATACCTCAATCCCAAACACACTGCCCTCTGTGAAAACATCAATGCCAAGCTTCATAACAGTGAAGTAAATGAGCCTTCATCTCACCCACCTTTCCAAGGAAAGCCATAGCATGTGTGTTCCCTGCATTTGCAGCCTGCGTGAAGTAGTCATACGCCCTCTGTTGGACAGAGAGCAGCATAAACACAGCTGTCAGAGAAAAACCCAATTTTTTAAAAAGTGAGGGAAAAGGATTTATGACAAAGTTACCTGGTGATTCTGTTCTACTCCACGTCCTCCATGCAAGTGAAGCTGACCCAGCCCCACCTTTCAAAAGAAACAGAGAATGCGATCAAATAAAACATTTCAATTCGTAACGAAATGAAAACTACAACAACCCTTCAGATAAAAGCAATGACACATTATGTAACTGTGCAAATGTGACACAGATAAATAATGTGCATGCATAATCCAAATGTTTGGCCCAGATTTCAGCTCGTACACAATGAAGTAAACTAACTGTTTCCATTCAAGCAACTTCTTATTCCTGACCATAAGACAAAGAACAAAAACGGCAACCAGAGAAGAAAAAACACACACACACACACACACACGTATCATAGCATAAATAGTAAATAAACAAAATACTATGTAGAATCAAGACATGTGACTATACCATGTGATTTTTGCTCAGGCTCACATAATTCCCCACAGTCAGCAGCTTTCTCACACAGTGAAGTCAATCTGATCACAAATTCAAATGTTTTCTTTCTAAACTGATGCCAACAAACTGTTACATTTAAAGTATTTTGCCTACAAAAAGCCACCCAACCATTGGTTCAAGTATGTCTAAGGAAAGGTCATACCAACTCTTAATACTGGCAATGAAACAGGTTTCACTAGTTCAAAAAAAGAAGTGAATAAGGCACTCTGGTGACCATTTTACCTGAGCTTGGACGTCTCCTTTCTCAGCTAGAAACTGGTAGTACTGGATGAGGTCCTCCTCCAACATCCCACTGGTAGAGCCCGGGCTCTCCACCTCGTCGAGCAGCCTGACCCTCTGCACCGCCGAGCCCCCCGTCAGGGAAACGTCGCTGGCCACTAGAGTTGGTAAACACAAGGCTGTTATTAGCGCAGCAAGAACTATTACTGCAGTAGAATATTATAATGCAAAACAGCAATAAATGCTTACCCTGATTCGCAACAAGCCTATAATGCGTTAGTGCTGACTCACAGCTCTGGGGAACACCCACTCCTCCCCAGTATCTGTAGCCCTAATAAACAAATACAAGGAAGTGCCACTTTTATTAGAGTATATAAACCGCATGCCTGCAACACTGCTTCACTGACAGAAGAATCAACTCACTAGAATCATATGAGCTACCAGGTTTCCACCCAGCGCACCAAAGGTGTAGTAAACCAAGGCCTGAAAAACAGAATGTGAACAGCAGGGTGAACATCATATCGATGAGGGTGACAGAGCATTAAATAACTAATAAATGCATTTACCCTAAGAGTATAAAAGTACCTTAGCTTGACTTGAGTTAACTCCAAGACCTGCTGCATACAGAAATCCAAGAGCCTTTAGAAAAATAAACAAAGCACAGTTGCTCAAATAACTTGCAAAGAGGCTTTCAACACTTTTCTCAACAGACATGTAAAAATTAGGAGTGCGATCATTACCATCTGGGCTTTAGGTGAGCCCTCCACGGCAAGCTTCTCAAACATTTCTCTGGCCTTGGTAATATTTTGGTTCATGTAATCGCCAAACAGCATGGCATATGCCACCTTCTCCATGGCTTTCTGGTGGCCTCTCTCTGCCACTTTCAGCAGCTTTTCATATAATCTGAGAGAGATAAGCAGAGTTGGCACAGGCGAAGTTGAACTGCTGTTCAGATAAAAATAATGTACATAAACAGTGTGACAGCTAAAGCAAATAAGGATGTGCAAATGAAAGGCAAGTGAGCACTGGCTGGTAATGAAGCATGCATGAAATGGACATTATACCCAACCCACATATACAATTACACCAAATACTGTCTGTGAAGCAAAAAGAAGCTTTGGTTTGAGGGTAAAGGGTAGATACTCGTGGCCAGAAGGCATGATTGGGTATTTGTAGGTTTAAAAAAAACAAAACAATTTTTTATAATTCTGTGTAACCTTGCTGCAAACCTACATTTGAATAGAGCATCATCACTTTTATCCATTCCCTCTGAAATCTGGCAAGTTTATATTGGTGTTATATTTATAAAGGATAAGTCACCAACATGCTTTTAACAAACTCTTCTTCAAGAGTCTAATATAGGCTCATAGCAACCAGAGAAACAAACTAACAATAAGGAACTCACTCTTTTTTCTGAGTCTTCCTGGTGGTGGAGTTGAGCATGCGCAAGACAGTCTGATACTGCTTCTCTGCTTCCTCAGCCTGCAGCCGCTGCTGCGCCTGCTCCTCCGCTGAGGGAAAGAGGAGAAGCCAGCAAGAATGTTTAAGAGTAAATAAAGGTTTTCAAAAGGTTGGCAGCAGTACCAGTTATGCAAATGAAGTCATAATATCTTCAAGTTGGTGTCAGTTGTTTAGTTTTACAAAGTCTGTTACTGACAGGAAAAAACAATGATCAATAAATTCTGTAATATTCTGTTTATATCCATGTCGGTTCAGACTTTAACTTCTGGATTTAAAAAAAAAAAAGTGTACATTTTTGTCACAGTTTACTTATGAGGTCATGTGTTAGGGGGAAAGGTTTTAAAGTCACAGCAAACTTTGATGAGCAGAATCTGAACAAACACAATTTGGCCACATAAAAAAGGCTGTTGACAGCACTGTGAGGCATAATACACTAATGCTGCATAATTATTGGCTTGAAAATATACACACTACTTTCTAAAAGTCTTGAGCCACCCATTACTCTTCATATTTTGATAGGAAAATGGGAAATAGGTGCAGCAATTCATTGAAATGTGGAAACATACATGGAAGCATAACATAAGGCAAAACAGAGTTTGTGCAATTCTAATGAGCTTGAAAGTCAATGTATATATGAACAGCTTACCCATTTTAAGCTTTCTTTCTTTCAGTAGTCTTTAGGAATAGTTCTCCAGGCTTCTTGAAGGACATTCAAAGCTCTTCTCTGGATTTTAGCTGCCTTCCCTGTATAACATCTGTTGTCCCTGATTTTCAGTCCAGTTCTTGTGTAATGTGGCATACCTCAGCCTTTTCTCCCTGTTTCCCTTCCTCAAGAATGGCTTCTTGACAGCCACCCTTCAACTGAGACCATTTCTAATGAAGCACTGGAGAACAACAGATGAATCAGATGATGCATCTCTCAGGTCCTGTGTCAGGTCTTTCTTAAGGACATGACTTTCAGATACCTTTCATCTGCTGTACAAATTATTAATTTTTTTTTTTAGCCCTGCCATTTTCTTCTTTTGTCCTCCACTTGTCCAGTTTCCTCAATTTTTTTCCTAAAACTGCACATCTTGTAGATTTTAAATGTTTTTGGCTAATAGCAAATTGTGTGTTTTTACAACAGGTGCCTAACACTACAATTAAAAATTGGTTCTTTACCAAGCTGTCTGTTATGTGTACACACAGCACTGGTTCATACCTTGAGTTAGGTCTCTTTTTATGCTTGAATGATTCATAGGTCAGTGTTGGGTGGCTTAACAAACAAACAAAAAATCCTCTGAAAACAGTCACGAACAAGGACTGGACTGAAAATGAAAGAAAAAGTAGCCAATGTCCAAAGAAAAACTTCAAAAAGATCTTCAAAAATCCTGGAGACCTGTTGTTTAAGAGCACTTTAAAATGTATAACAAAGTCCGGCTCCTTTGAAGCAAAATATGAAGAAATGACAGGTGGCTCAATAATTGTACTATACAATACATTAAGTTTTGGCTTTATAATTCACCACAATAATATCTGGTTTGTGGAGGTTTTTAAGGACTTTAAAACTTACTCTCACAGAAACCCCACTTCTTATCCTGGTCATAGTCGTAGGTCGTGGCGCACCACAACCGTCCATCCCCCCTTCCATCAGTGGTACACTCAATGTACTCTGTCCCCTGGAAGAGGAAGGGGAATATGCAGGGTTCCCCATGAGCTGTACCTCCATTTACCACAGGAACTGTATTAAAACAAAGAATTAAATAATGTTTAAATAAGTCACCTCTGACCCTTTCACCTCTAAAATATTGATGGACCTGAGGTCTAAGTGGTGAATTTGGGAACATCATTATTTCTTTATGTTCTCACATCTTGTAGTTTTTGCTGCTCCAACAACTTTGGTGTGGAAAAATAATAAAGAGGAAGAAGAATCAAAACAATTAACATAGCATTCTTGCAGCTTTCTACATGTAATTATGTTAATCTGAATAAATCTTCTTCACACAAGCTCAGTAATATACTTGTGCAATGAACCAGCAGGGCAATTACAAATAATCCCCAAGTGAAATGATGCAACTACTCTGCAAGAGGAGCCACAGGTGCAAGATGCTGTACAGTGTCTCACGGGGGTTTAACCGTTTATCGAATGTGGCTCTACCCCGAAACCACATGCAGCTTAGCTGCTCAGAGCCAGACAAAAGTGAAAAAAAGGTTAACATGTTAACACAAACCAATGCTCACAAAATAAGATAAGAGTCTTTCACCGGCAAGATCAAAACCTGAGAAAGATGATAACACCACCATTATGAGGCACTGCCACTATGGGCTACAAAAAGAACTCAGATGTTTTTGAAGGTTCAGCACACACATCTTTAAAATATATCACTAAGGCTTTCCATGTAGCACATCAACATATTAGGGTTTTTATTTTAGCAACAAATAGGGAGCTTAATTTTATGTATTTTCTGACAAAAACACTTTAAAGTAGTCAGCTATTTTGCTTGAAGCACCAGGCCCCAATCTCAAATCCCACTTTACAGAATTATAATCAGAGTTTAAAAAGCTCAATGACTCATTAAAGTAGCTACAACCAGCTATCAGCATTTTTGGGTGTCCAGATGGCTGTAACCACTTAATTTAAAACACTAATAAAAACATTTTCTAGTGTAAAAAGCAGGGATTAGAATATCCAAGCCATTACTGGCATTGGCTTGAAAGGAAAAACACAGCATTCAAAAGCCAGTCTGGTGCAAATAAAGTATGCCATAACATTTCTCCTCAAGCCAGTTCGTGTTTGTGACCTAAAATGAGAGATGCTAAAAACTAATTTTTTAACCACCAATATGTTAAAAACAATAGGAAATGTTTAAGATCTTTGCTCAAAAGTTAACCAACTAATTGTAATTCTTTTCCCTGGCTGCACAGAGTGACATTTTATACTTTACCCTCTTTAGGTTTTTCCTCAACAGGAGGAGGCCGGTCAGGTAGGTCCTCCTCCTCTTCTCCTTCTAGACCTTCCACAGGTGTCTGCACTTCCTCTTCGGGCTGGGAGCGACCAGAGGTCACAGAAGCACCTGCCACAATTTCTGCTGATAATCGGACATCTTCATCTTCAGAGTCTGGATCATGATAGGACTAGAGACATCAACATAAGGTTAGCTGAAAGACGGAACATGCACTGCATATAAAAATAGGATGAATGTGTTTGCGTATGGCAAAAGCTTTCTGTGGCTCATTTGCAACTTTAGCAATCGTTTTCAATCTTCCAAAAGAGTTGCAAGGCTGTTCGCTTTAACTTTTCTCGATAACAAATATATAAAATGATGTCCTGGGTTCAAGTCCAGGATGAAAATGAGCCCAGGAACAGCGTTTGCCATGTTTCAGAGAGCTCACGACGCACCTTTAACTCTGGTGCTTCGTCCCGGTGTTGCTCTTCATCTGAAAAGCAACAATATTGCAGCAGTTAAAGTGATGTTGTTTTTATGCAGCCAAATAAGTTTAATACAAGAAAACAGCTGCTAAGACACTTTAACAAACACACATGGCAAGTGTTGCAACAACACTGACGTTTCATACTCACCAGCTGTTACTCCTTTGGTGAACACTATGAAGAGAATACTCCAAAAATAAAGTCTCCTTGCCGTTTTCAGACACTTCTTATAGCCCATTATTGTCGTTGACAAGCTAACAAGCTGCTAGCTGCTGTTGCTGCTATTTCTATCGCTAAACATCCAGTCGCAGTTGAGTCACACTACGATAAGTAAGATAAGTAACCTCCCTATAAGACACTTACCAGACCAAACGGAGCCGTATTCGTCCTGGATGCCAGCTTGGTTAATTTTAGCTGCTATAGCTGTCTAACAAGCTAGTAGAATCCAATGTAAAGCTAAGCTATCAGAGCAGCACCTGCTGAAACGCCTTAAACCTAACAGGCTAGTTTTACATAGCCACACCAAAGGCTAACAAGACGGCGTTAAAATATTTAATTGCTCGGCACAGAAACTAGATGGCGATTACCTCCAACTTTAAAACATCCAGGGATAAGGACGAAAGGTGGCAGTTTTACCCTTTGACTAATACCACCCAAATAGTACTTAGCGTTGAGCCCCCAGTAGTGATCGCCACTTCCTTTTCTCGTGATTCGACCAATCAGAGTCCGCCTAGATTGACAGTAGCCAATGAAGAGGGGCCAAAGATGTGTCAGCGAATCGGGTGCGTACACAGTTATGTTTCCAGTTTCAGGGGCTTGTCCACGACACCAAAACACTATAAGGAGATAATAATAATCTGAGAGGTAGAGGGAGATGTTAGGACATGCTGTTAGTTTAGTGGCACCGGTGAATTCTGTATTTGGAGGTGTGAATATGTACTAACCCGAATGTAACTTTCAACAGAAGGGAAACTTGGGGACTGGAGCACTGGATGTTTTACACTCCTGGGCAGTCGCTTGTTTACTATTCAAACACAATCAGCGATTTGATGAGTTTGAAAAAAGAAGAATCTGCTCTCATGCATTGTAAGAAAACCAGGGACACTGAATATTACTTTAGGTAATATGCCACGATCAGTTTTTATGTCTAACTATAGTTAATCCTTATATTTCAAGCTCTATTTTGCTTGAGTCTCTTATGTACAGAGCGTCGGTACTGATTCCTGTTACTTGTGCCGCTTTGTTCAACTTTACAGTTATGGTTAAAGCATAAACACTGGCTTACTAATCCTTTTACAGTCCATTTGCCAAGTCCATGTCCTTAGACACTTATAACCATTTAACTACAGAGCTGATAGCTGTTATTGTAAGAATATAGTTAAAATGTGAGTGGACGCTGTCTAGTCTATCGTGCACATATGCATGCTCGACCACTTTCAGGCTTTCATTTGTATTCCATCTGATGCTTATGCAGTTCTGTCTATGATGGTATCAAGAGTCTGTACTTTTATTAATGTATTACTTATTTCTCCTTAGTTATGTCACTGTTTTATCTGATCAGTCTTGTGTTTGTACTGCTCTTTACTACAATTTAATAATAGTGCAGTTTGGTTTGAGTGTCTTAAGTTATTTTACTTTTTTTTAGCTGCTTTAAATTTTCTATTATCTTTTTTTATATATATTTTTATTTTACTATCACATTGTGACTGTTGCCTGTGCAAAGTGCTATTTAAATAAATATTGGTTAACATATTAATTTGGCAAGCAAAAGGTCATTGGTTTAATGCCAGCTGAGCTATCCGCTGCAGTGAGTCTCCGTGACAAAGGGAGCAGCCCAAAGTAGCTTTTCTAATTCAGTGTTCTGGTTGATCTACAAGTTTCATGAAGCATGCAGGCTCAGGTGAAAAATAAAAGGCCTGGAATCTGTAGTATTGGTACTGCACTAAAGGTGTCTGTAACTTCAAAATATTAGTCTTTCATATAAATCCAAAAACACTGTATAAACTCATGGATATTGCTGATGTTACAACATTGCTACAAGGTGTGGTCTGTTTGCAATTTGTGCCTATATCTGACTTACAGTAAAACTGTACATGAGCTCACTCTCAAAAAGTATACGCCATTTCTGTAAAAATTATTTCTCACCTCACTGTTACTGTAAGCAGGTCTGTACAACTGTACTAGGAAACTCACATTTGAAATCAGGAGTGATACAGGAGTACAACCAGTGTGTGCAAAAATGAACAGAATTAAAAACAGTTTTTCCAGTGTGCATGAACTTTTAGATCATTTGCATGCATAAGCACTCACATCAACAGATGTGGTAATTAATAACTGCATGTTTATTTACAGGCAGTTTCAGTGGTCATTTCAGAGGCAATTACACAAAAACATAGATATCTGAAAAAAAAATCACAGTAAACAACACAATACAAGGCAGAGAGAGACAAGCTGCTCAAAAAAAAAAAATCACAATTATTCAAAATAATCCCACAGTCATTCGTTTTTCAATACTCCCTAGCTTTCCACACACAAAAACATGAGTTCACAGTGCAGATATGATCCTCCACAGGCTGCTGAAACTGTGAGAAACCGCACTGAATCAGATAAGGCTTTTGTTGAAAACTGGGAGAAACACAGAAAGGTGTCAAAAAAATAATAAAACAGGGATTTTCTGTTCCTGTTCAAATGCAAGTTTTGCTAAAGTAATTTATCAAGCGATGTCCAGACTGTGGATGGTACCGAGCCAAAAATGGAAAACAACAATGACCAGAGATGTTTGGAATCCATCACATGCAAATGTATCATCCAGTCGGCAGCCTGTCCCTTTGAAATGACCCTTTATGTGAACTTGCACACACAGTACTACTGTATATGTGTATAATGAATACATGAGCTTGTTCACATTTGTACACTGCATCTAGCAGTTGTTGAGGAAAAAAGACTCAAACATCCATTGCTTTTCATCAGTTACTTGCTGTGCTAAAAGAAGTAAACTACAAAAAAAACAAAACAAACACCTGCCTTTCAGCTTCAGAGCCCCCAATTATTTTTTTCCACCAAACTACATTAATAATCTCTATAATTATCTTTTAATAATAATAATAATAATCCTTTTTTCCTAGTCCGGGAATTAAATTAAAAAGGACATGTATTACCACATAACACAAAATATGTTTTGATAGGTTCTTCCATTGAATATGTGCATTTTGTGGCAAATTTGAGTATCAACCAAAAGTATATATGCTACATATGAAAGTTCCAAGTGCATCCAGAACCACAGAGAACAAAGCAACACCTCTTCTCTTAGGACACAGTGCTGACAACATAGAGCAGTCCAGATTCAAGTGGGCCTCGACGAGTTCATCGCTGCACAGCTTTGATGACCCACTCTGCTGTAGGGTTCACCTGGTACAGGTCTTTCATATATGTTTCCCCATCGAGGCATCTCTCCTCTTTGAAGAGCACAAGAAGAGCAGGTAGAGAGAAACATTAAATACATGGACAGCATGTACTCCAATGACTGTAGATGTCCTCCAATGAGGACAAAATTATTAGCCCCCCTATGAAATGTACAATTTTGTCAGCAATTTTCAATATAGCATTTCTAAGCATACCAGCTTTCTTTAGAAAGTATAAATTATTTCTATTTGCACACAATAACCAAATTATTTCTGAAATTAAAAACAAGTATTACCAGGGTCACTATTATTAGCCCCTTTTTATTGAGCCATAGCACAAACTACTGCTGTGAAATGAGTGTGCTTTAACTCTGTAATGCTCAAAGCTTGTAAAATCAACTTAAAACTGAAGGTTATCTTCCAATTTACACACAGTATACAAACTTTAGGAAAGGTTTGAGCTGTCACTTGAGGGAAAAAAGCATCATGCCAAAATCAAAATAAATCAGCTTAGACTTAAGAATTTGTGCTCGTGCTGTGGGGATGCTTCAGTGCGACTGGAAGGTGGGAGGAATCATGAAGAAAGAAAGATATGTGAAGATTCTGAGAGAAAGCCTCAAACAATCAGCAGCAAAACTGTCTTTGAGCATGACAACGTCCCAAAACATTCGTGACTCCTGGTGAAGAACAAAGGGAACATTATTTAGTGGCCTGCACAAAGCCCTGACTTGAATCCTATTGTAAATCTGTGGGGTGGACTGAAGACCGAGATCCATGCCAGAGCACCATCAGATCTGGAGGAGCTTCAGAGATTCACCAAAGAAGAACAGGCCGGGATAGCTCAGGAGACGTGTGTGAGAATGACTGCAGGCTGCTATCCAGCAAAAAGGATACACAGATGACTATTACCATCGGGGGGCTAACAATATTGAACCTGGTAGTTTTTGTTTATTGTGAAATCATTTTGTTTCGGTGTGCAAAGTAAAATTCTGTAAGCATCCAAAATAAAACTAGGCTGTTTGGAAAACCCGTGTTAAAAATTCCTTGTTCTGTACAGCAGTTGGGAAATACTTTTTAAAAAAAAATTTTAATCATAGGAGGGTTAATAAATATGTCCTCTTCCTGTAATTTGTGGAAGCAGGACTCACTGATGTTTCCACCGATCTCATAAAGACACAAATCATCTTTTCTCACTGCCAGTGAGCTGGAAGGACAAGAGAGATGAGAGACATGGTCAGAGGACATCCAGGCATACGAGTGCTTTTCTGTTTGCAGTGTTGTTAGTACACACATTACCTGTCTTGGCTGAGGAAGCGTGTTAACACATCAGAAGCTTGCAAATCTTCGGTAAGCTGAACTGCCATAGAAACTTTACTGAACTGGGGCGCGTAGACTCGGATGATCCCCTGAGAGCTCTCCTGCTTGTACACAAAGAGTCAGAGAAGAGAAACACACTGTTAATCACACAGATGTAAACGCTTTGATAAAATAAGGTCCTCGTCCAAAACACTCTTCTAAACAACACCAAAGATACTTACATAAAACCTGAACTAATGACGGCTAAAGAATGTGGACTTGAAAGATTGTGGCGCCTCTGTTTAATAAACTACAGTCACGGTTTAGGCTCACGTCACCAGGATCTGGCATAACTAAAGTTACTCATTTACTAATAATTTGTCAAGAGGAACAGATTAATTTTAACACATTTCTATAGAAAAGAGAAAAGGACCCAGAAAACCCTTCCACTGCTGATTAACCAAGCACACAGCTAGGCTCTTGTCAGACACCTGAGAGGAAAACAGGCTGACTGCTAATCAGACGTCCGCAGAGGAGGCTCATGTGAGCTACACAACAGGTCCTATATGAATATGTGAAAAACTCAGCTGTCATGCTCTTCATTGTGTTCTTATACAGCAACACTAGATGTCACTGAAAATACAGTGAAATCTGTGGCCATTACAGACACACCGGCCTAGGTGAAAATGTGACTTTCCAGGTATTTCCCATTTCCATTTAACTATATTCTAGTTCCACCACGCTTGGTTATTATGCTGCAAAGGAAATCCTTTCTCTGCTCTGACACCCGCCTCCTTTACCAGCCGTTTACAGGTGGTCTTCTACCGATAAACAAGATGTACGCGGGCGTCAGGTAAACGACTCCCTTCCTGTTAGTTCATTATTATACAATTCAGTATGTCTATAATTTATATGCAAAAATCAAAAAAATGAATTACAACTTCTTAGCAGATTTTTTTAATAGGATTTTAACAGTGATTTCTTAAGAAAGTAGGAAGCCCATAAGTTAAAACTCCTACCTCAGGGATAGCTTTATCAGATGGCCTCTCAATGGCCATCTTCTTCAGCAGTTTCCGTACGGCTCGCTCTTTTTGCTTCCTCTGACTTTCCATGTTTTGCTGCCTGACCTGATTCATAATGAACTTGGGGATCTGGATAAGATAGAAACAACAAAGATAGTTAGTGAGTAACTAAATTTTACCAGTATGCACTGATTACAGTTGCACAGTTTTTATTATGCACACACACGCACACAGCTCATTTAGAGTGGTGCCCTAATGGTAGGATTTTTTTCATGCTTTTTGATCTTACCGTCCACAGGAGATTTTGGTATCTGATCAGCAGCCGGACAATGTTGGCCGTGCTGGTTGCCATGGAGAACTCCTGTTGTTCTGTAACCTTGGACCGAAAGCCTTTAAACATGAAGATGTTGGGCGCCATGACAACAGAGACATTGTTCAGGGTCATTTTATTCTTGACCTGATGTTCAATGACACGCTGGAAAAACTCCACCAATGCCTGCAAACATTAATTTATTTCACTACAAAAAATAGTCGTGAGTCAAAGTAATAATTTACTGAAGCAGAAATGTGACGGCTTTCAAAGTGAGTCTACCTTCAAAGTATCTCGATTGGCTTCGGGTAGCAAAAGGATGAGCAGGTTTAAAGCCTGTAGCTGCTGCTTCTTCGTGGGGAGATCTGTAAACCCACACAAATACCCACACAAATTTGTATGAGTGTGCCACCTCACTGTCTCATAATGTGTCTGTGAAGCACTTAAAATAAACAGAAAACATACTGTTGACAGCAATAAATGCATTGAGGTACTCCACAGTCAGTAGTGGATGGGGTAGCTCCCTGATGAACAGCTTCAAAAGGCTAGCGGCGTCATGCTGTTTCAATTGTTGCCATGGAAACATCCCATCATAGAAGGAGGACTCGAGCTCCTGGCACAGAAACTGGATTTGGGATAGACAGACACTTAAGCAACTTCAAGGACAATCAAGAACAATGTGTATTTCAAATAGAAAAAAGAGGTGACGCTACGGGAAGTAAAAGTTCACATCGGAAGCGACACTGAATATTTGGCAATTTCAAGCGACCACGGAGGAATAACTGGCAGTGATCCGAAATAAACTTTTCTCAACTTCCAGGTAAGCGACTGAAGTGACTACCAATGAGCGCGCAGGATACCGCTGACTGACATTAGAGGGTTACCTAGGCAACCAGAGCATGGATTGTCCTCAAGTGACCAGCCGTGAGATTCAAAGCGACGCATGACGAGCGAAGCACTTCCAGTGTGGACACAGCTTAACATGAAGAGCAGTGTGCTGCCACACACAGTCGATAGCTCCTTTTCAGTGAGTTGAGCCCTAGTGTAAAGCTATCAGCTACAGCCACCTGTGTTGACACCCACCTGTAAATGAAGGCAACCCTAAGTCTCAGCCTGAATAAAATCCTAATATGTGAAAAAAAAATGAATACTCTCATGTGGTTATTATGAATGTTTCTGCTCTGAGGTTGGGAAATTTTACATGGGAGCTTGCTTTTGAAGTCCGCCTCAAGTGAAAATTTGAGGAAGTGCAGTTTTTGTTATTCATCCTATTATCTAATTCAGGCTGTGTGGAGGCTGGAGCCTGTCCCAGCTAATTAACCCAATTAAGTTAACAGGCATCTCTTTGCACTGTGTGAGGAAACTGATGTACCCGGTGGCACAGGGATGACATGCACTGAAAGATGCTGCCTGGTTTGGTCACTAATTATCAACAATCTTTTTTTTCTACCTCATTGGTTACATTGTCTCTGTGGGGGGTCTCAGCCAAATAATTGAACTAACCTTGACTCTTGCGGCTACTCCAGGGATCCGTAGAAGGCCCTCTGTGTCTAATCCTTCATCCTCGATATGATTAATAAGCTTATGATGAGAGAAAGAAAATAATGTCATTTAAAAACACCATAAAAACAAAAGATAAAGGGCTACTAACTTAAGTTCAGTGAACATTGTGAGACTGGGAAATATGGTTAAATGCACAAAAGAAAATCATTTTAAAAAAAACCCACAGAACTTGAACTGTGCATGTCTGAATATGACCAGCTGGTGTGCTCACCCTCTGCAGGATCAGTGGCACTTTGGTCCCAGGAGACCGTCTCTGGTCCTGATCCAGTAAAGTAGTCAGGGGAACACCAAACAAACCACTTTCTGCACACACACAAACAGTGACTGAGTAAAACAAAAGCATATCACAGTGCACATGCACAGTATATATAGTATAAAATATTTTGCAAACATACCTTACTTTTCTTTTTGTGTGTGAATGCACTTATCTGAGTCACCTGAGTGTGTAACTTGTGTGTATGTGTGATGAGAGTTATATTTAGCCTGTGCGGGTTGTGTGTGTGTGTGTGTTTTACCTTTAGTCTTCACTTTCAGAGCCTTGGGTGCCTTGAGGTCTATCCCAGAAGTGTCAAACAGAGCAGTCATCTCCACAAGTACCAGTCTTTGCACCTGACAGAACATTACACAAAGACACAGATAAACACAATGATGATACTAAGTAGTACCTAAATTTGGAGACACCTGATCAAACACTTGTCTTGTAGGTATAGATCCACAGATCATTGTGTCACACCCTATTACCTTTTTTATATCCTGAGGAGACAGATCTCCTGTTCGGGTCTGACCCGTTTTATCTCGGAGCAGCTTGAAGTTCTGGGGAGGAGAAATAAAGTGAGAGAAGAATAAATCAAGTTCTGTGTAACGTAAAAGTGACTTCACTGCAGGGGGTACAGATAAACCATCCACCTTTTTTCGGACACTGTATGAGCAACAGAATTGTTCTGTTATACCACCTTCAGCCACCAGATGCCACTAGAGGTCATCTCTGTCTAGAGGCCAAAAAGCTTATAATTTCCAACACTGCAGAATGATCAAACAAAAACAAATAAATCCCAACCAAACTGTAACTCAAAAAACACAACCCTATGCTGCTTCTTATTTCTGTGCTGCTGTATCCACCTTTCTGCTCTTTCTGGTAATCACTGAACTACAACAACTACCAGGAGAGCGATTCAAAGTGCTTTGCCATGCTTGCCTGATAATGCAAATGACTAGTGCATCCTCTTTATGCTGCAGAGCTACAACACTGGCTATTGCACAAGCACGAATATGTTCATACAATAAAAAATAAAGAAACACTGTTGAGGAAGTGTATAGTCACATGACCTTTGTGTCTGTGTAAATGCTCAGGAATGCAACTCACTGGTAGTTTGTCGTCAGGAGAGTTAGAGCTCGGGGTGACCTTTAACCTTTGATGGTTGTCCCTGTAATTGAGTGCCTGCTCTGAAAATGCCACTTCAACATTCAGCTCCGTCTCTGTTTCTGTTTAGAAACACAAACAACGAAGGAATAAAATATCTGGCCACACACGTAGAGTAGTACAGATATGTTTATGCTAGTTAAGAGTCAAGAGTGCACACATAGAGACAGCTGAATGTGTATTAGTCACTGCAGCAGACATAAAAAAAAAATTCTCATTGATTTGCTGGACTTTCTGCTTATCATGCAGTCATCAGTCATATATATTATAAAGAAAACTACAAGAAATCTGGGGGGGGGTAGCCACAAATAGCACTTCATATAAAATCCTGCAGAATGATTTAAAAAGTGCTGCTTTACTATAATACTTCCTCTTGGATGCCCTCGTATCACAACACGAAAATCCAAAAATGTGTGTAAGAGTTGCTAGGCAGCACTTGTTTTGGGTCTCGCTTTGTCATTCATGATTCATATCATATGCACGTCTGTATGAGTGTGTTGCACATACCAGCTGAAGAGGCACCTTTCTGTCCATTCTCACTTCCCCCTTTGAGTTTGTGAGACTCCTCATCCTGCTACATGCGGCACAATACACAAGCACACACATAACTGAACAACACAATATTTAGTTTATGTTTAACAAGTCACAAATTCAATGAAAGCCCCGTTACACATTATCTTGTCTGTTAACTACTGGACAAAGTCTGTGTGCGTGTACGTGTGATAAATACAAGACACTCGATTGAGCAGTTTGGACTAAAAGTAGTGCATTTAAATCTATTCACATTAGAAATCTTAATCTCTGTGTTTTTTTATATATGTAATATGGATGAATCCAGTCAACTCGCTAACAGCTCTGATTTTGCAGCAATGAAATTTGGGATTTGTTAAGAGAACTGGCCAGACTGATACTGAAGTGAAACACAGATTTGTGACCACTTCCTTTGTGGTACATGAAATAACAAAACACTGAATTTGTGTATTGTCAAGGACATTCAGTTAATTTTATCTAAAAGGGAAGAGCTCACAAATGTCATTGTCAGGGCCCTTTGATTTTATCCAGCATGATATTCCCCACACTGACTCACTTTTATGAGACTTTATGAAACTAATTTGAAAGGAATAATTTAAAAAAAAAAACTTTTTGGCAAATATAATACATCTGTTCACTTTCTTGTCACAAGTTATTTGAGAAGATTCAAGACTGCAGTCAGAACCCGACTTCTGACTGCAGTCTCATTGTAGTAGCAACCAAGCCTGTGTTAATTATTTGGCTAATAGTAGCTTAGAGCATCTGCACCAATCATAGCAGCATGACTGAGACATGAGTCAGACTTTGGGAAGTCGGCTCCCCTCAAATATGTCTCTTTGGAACTTGAAATGGTCATCAGCAATTCGAGAGGCTGATCTCATTTGAAACTTACAAAACAAATTCACTATGAGCATACTGTGCGTTCATGCTTGAATTTATTGTGCAGGTGGTAAAGGTGGCATCATTAATCTCTTCTCATTTGTTTTTTAAGGAAATATAGTTGTGAGTTAAGCATAACGCCCTCCTGTCAGAGTTGGTTGCCCGTCCAGTCCATCTGCTTTGGCCCCGACTCTGGTGTCTGGTATAGCAGTCAATTTGTTAATTCCAGCTCTGTACACTTCTTCCCCTCAGTTGTTGAAATCTTTGCTATGTAGCCAAAGAAGAAGGACCACCAAACAATCTTCAACCAGCAGGACTGAAGAAGTGATGATGGTGATGCTAACGCAATCTAGCACCACTTCCTTTGCTTTAAGACTGCACTATCCTGTTAAAACTCACAAACTGCACTAGTAAGTGTGTAGCATGTATAGTGTACTACACAGAGTGTACATGTACTAGCAGAAGTATCCAAATTAAAACACAGTGGTAGTCAAAGCAACCCACTCTAAAACCACATCTTGTCATCTATGCTATACATTAGGTTGATTTTGCTGCCTTTGGAAAGAGACAGGCACAAAATTGTAGAGGTGCAGCTGCACCTTCTCCATGCTACTGAAAAACAAGAATACATATATTTTTTTTAAAATAAAGAATTGCATATCCTGAGGAGAGAAACTGCTCTGAAGCCTGAAGGTACATCAGAGGATAGTCCCGCATCACTTGCCAGATGGCAGAAGGGTGTGGTTGGGTTGGGTAAGGTCTTTTGTTTTGGGCTCTGTGCAGACAACTCATCTCACCCATATCACTGATGCTCAGAAGATGGGTGCGAGTGATGATCTGGGAAGTTTCAATTACTCACTTCAGAGCTTTCTGGTCTTCGGCCGTGCACATGCCACACCAGTTTGTGATGTTCCCTCTTAAGAGGCTCTCTACTGGGCACCGCTATAGCTCACTTGGTTGCACAGGCAACCCATATGCAGAAAGGCTGCAAGAGCCTGGGTTTGATTCCACCCCAGACCAATTCCTATGGGTCATTCCCCCTTGGTCTCCCCCTACTTTCCTCTCTATTCTCTACTGCCCTTGTACAAAAAATGCTAACAAAATTATTCAATAAAAAAAAGATGCTCTCTACTGCTGCTCTGTACAATTTAACAAGAACTTCTACTGTCTTTTGCTAAGCTAAGCTAATTAAACCATTGGTTTAGCTTTATGGTCGGACATTTGAGTGGCTACTCACAGCAGGAAAGCAAATAAGTTCTGACTAAGATTTCACCAACTGCAAAATAGTGGGCCAGCTACACTCACCACCCACTTTACTAGGCACAAGTTGTTAGTGGCAAGTAGGACCCCCTTCTGCCTTCAGAACTGCCTTAATACTTTTTGACATATATTCAACAAGGTACTAAAAACATTCCTCACAGATTTTGGTCCATATTAACATGATAGCATCACACAGTTGCTGCTGATTTGTCAGCCTCACATCCATGATGTGAATCTCCCATTCAACCACATGCCAAAGGAGCTCTGTTGGATTGCGATCTGGTGACTGTGGAGGCCATTTGAGTACAGTGAACTCATTGTCATGTTCAAGAAACCAGTTTGAGATGATCTGAGCTTTGTGACATGGCGCTTTATCCTGATGGAAGCAGCCATCAGAAGATGGATACTCTGTAGTCATGAAAGACATGATCAGCAACAGGCAGGCTGTGGTGTTTAAATGATTCCCAGTTCCTACTGAGGGGCCCAAAGTGTGCCAAGAAACTATCCCCACATTACACCACCACCAGCAGCCTAAACTTGGTTTGTACAAGGCAGGATATATCCATGCTTTTATGTTGTTTATGCCAAATTCTGACCAGCAAAATCCAAATGTCACAGTAGAAATCGAGACTCATCAGACCAGGCAGCATTTTTCTAATCTTCTATTGTCCAGGTTTGATAAACCTGTGCGAACTGCTGCCTCAGTTTCCTGTTCATAGCTGACAGGAGTGGTACCTGGTGTGGTCTTCTGCTGCAGCTCATCTGTTTCATGGTCCAATGGTTTGTATTTTTAGAGATGCTCTTCTGCATACCTTGGTTGTAACGAGTGGTTATTTGAGTTACTGCTGCCTTCCTATCAGCTTAAAGCAGTCTGCCCATTCTCCTCTGAGAATTTTTTTAAATTTTTCAAACCATTCTCTATAAACCGTAGAGATACCTTTGCATAAAAATCCCAGTAGATCAGCTGTTTCTGAAATACTCAGACCAGCTCACCTGGCTCTAGCAACTATGCCACATTCAAAGTCACCTAAATCACCTTTCTTCCCAATTCTGATACTCTGTTTGAATGTCAGCAGGTCATTTCAATCATGTCTACATGCCTAAATGCGTTGAGTTGCTGCCATGTGATCATAAGATTAGATATTTTGTTAATGAGCAGTTGAACAGGTGTACCTAACAACATGGCTAGTGATAGTTTCTGTTCAGTAAAGCGCACATCTCCTAACCTTGTCAGGGGGTCGGAATATATCCCGAACATCAGGAAACTGTTGCCGGTTACGCCGCCTTAAGGTCTGCTGCACTGACGCTACACGACGTTCTACAGCTGCCGCCTGAGTCCTGGTGAGCGTGGAAAGGAAAGCTGCGCTGTCTTCTTCCTGTCAGTCAATGAATTAAGATCAGACACAACTCAAAAGGCACAGCATAAACCTATTTGCTGTTTTCACATAATAATGGTTTCAATTTGTATTTTTTCCTCAAATGCATTTTTACTTATATAAAAAGTTTGAAACAGGGCAAAGAGGAAATGCTCATTCAATATCTGACATAAAAAAAAGATAGAACCGATTAACTCTACCTGGGCTTATTAATTCAATAAGACATAAATGATTGCCACCTGATCCTGATCCGCTGCCAATGAATGATCAACAAGCCGTGCTAGACCCGCTTCTGTAAGCCACGCCTCCTCCTGCTCACCCTCTGAAAGAGACAAACAAACTGAATGGGCAATATGGAGAAGGGAAGATGACGGCTGGTTACTGAGATGAGGGTGCCAACATTTGGCTCAAGATAAACACTACAGGTGCAGGAAAGGGAAAGGAGTGACCACATACAGAAATGGCTGCACATATTCTAACAGGAAGAGTGTGTTTACTTTAGAGAACAATAATCTTCACACAATAAAGACTAAGTATGACTGAAGAAATGCACGAGAATTGCATTCCTCCTGTGCAAAACAACACAGAGCTAGTATGCACAAGTCTGAGCTGGCCCTGAAGTGGTGTCTGATAAACAGCTGGCATGTAGATGCCACATAAGTTATTTCAAATAGCTCTCTGTATACAAAGAGATGAGAACTCACTGTAAACAGACAATGAAATATGAATGAAATAACAACAACAACATGGTCTGAGAGATACCTAAATAATGTTACAGAAAGAGATGAATGAAAGTCAGGAAGTCCAGTGTAGGAATGGACTTTTACATTAGGTTCATAGTTTGTTCGTGTCTGGAACAACACACATGCCCAAATGAGCCTACGATCTAACTTTACTTAAGCAATAAAAAATATCTGTCTGTGCAGATTTAAGAAAAGGGGATGATTTCTGGACCCTATAGGGTGTATCTCACCTTCAGGAATTTTCTGCTGTTCCTCCTCTTGAGCTTCTCCTTCTCCCCTCTCTCCTGCTCCTGCTGAATCTGTAATATTCTTCAGCTCCTTCCAGTAGTCATCCATCTGTAGCTCATCCAAGGAGTCCTTCAAAATGAGCAGACCCACAAAGATGAGGTTTTAAGTTTGCAGTTTACACTTCTATTCCCTGTTTCAGCGATTAACATTTCACTTCAACAGTGTTCCACATATGAGCCACAGAGATAATGAATGAGCACACAGGTCTCTCAACTGGTCTCAACAAGTCTAAATGGTGGTAGCAACTGTCTGCGCCAACTGGCTGCTCTCAGATGACATACACAATGCGCGCACACACACACATGCACACACATTTTTCAGTATAAGAATTAAAGCAAATCCAACAGCTTGCATGCTGTATCACTCTCAACACAATCAAGAGAGGGTCAAAATACACCCCATCAAAGAGCCACAAATCTTATACAGCAGAACCTTGTTGGAATAAATGAAGTAAACAAACAGCTGAATGTGAAAATAGTTTCTTAGTGTACTATCATTTTTCTTTCTATCATTCACAGCCTACCTGAGAGTTGCATCGCTGACATGCAGGCGATGGTCTAGATCTGGAATTGTGGCTGTGTCTGGGGCTCGAGGCAGACTTGGGGCTGGAGGAGTGCTGAACGGCAGAATTTGGATTTTGAAGTGATGATGGGTCTGAGCTGCTGGTTTCTGTACTACTGGTGGTAGCAGAAGTGGCATATCTGTCTTCATGTTGTCCATTCTGAGTGTGTTGCAGGGTGTAGTGGCCCGCTCTGCGGCTAGAGACACATACAGACCAGGACAGAGAAAGGCACATCAAACAGGTACATAAACAGTAAATGTGAAGACATAAGAGATGCCTCATACCAGCACCTGTTACAAAAATGTTCTATTAGTACTCAGACACGGTAGCTTTTGACACATTGGTCAAAGGCTCCAACTTATATTGAGCCAGCAGCAGGTTCCTAATCAGTCAGCTAATGATGTCAACAACTGCTTGGAATAAAAATAGCACATCTAGTAGAATTCAGACTTCCCTTTGCTATGCTAACACAGCTAACAAAGTTCAGCACAAAGCATTACTGTTGCTTAGCCTAGGCTAGCCAAGAAAGTGTAAACAATAGCTAGGACTAGCTTATCGTTATATCAAATACATTAATCTAAATATAGAGTTTATGTGAATACATCTTTTCACCTGCCATATATTTATACACCACTGCTGCATGTCATTCTGTCTCCCCTCTCCCATAGTGTATGTTTTGTGCTAGTCTCTTCGTGCTCTCATTTTCTCGCTTCTGTTTCCATCAGAAAAATCAGAGTTATAGAAAGCCACACAATAAGAGAAACGTGAGTCCAAACAATGTTGGTCCTGTTTCTATTAAAGAGTGCTGTAACATTTGGCTCTGCAGTCAGTTAAAAACAGCATGCATACTGATCTAATAAATATACTTGTAGATGACATGCTTACACAAATAGTATAAACTGAATAGAGAATCCAGTCACTCATAAATGGGAGCAATTAGGTTGAAAAATGTTTCAATACAGTAAAAGACAGCAAAAATATCAACACGAGAAAGTGCCCCATCTAACTAAGATTTAAGTTATATTAGAATGATGTAAATGACTTCATGTTGACATACAGTTATAAAAACAAAAAGATGCAGGAGGAAAAAAATTCTTATAAAATTGCCCTTTGTGCAAACATATAATTAACTAAGATGTAGATACACACAATATCTACAAATGCATGTACATGAACTCACAAGCACATATTCATCCACTCACATACACAGGCGTTCAAAAGAAAGAGAGAAAATCAGCATGACAATTTTGAACACCAACTGGCCATTTTATACAAATCAACAAAAACACAGCTCCAGTTAAAGGGAGTGAGTGAAAATCAATTACTGCCAGACTAAATGGGATTTCAGACTGAGCAGCACAGAGTTGATGTTCCTGCATTAATTACTTTGGAATTATCAGTATTACCCTCAGGGTTCATGCTGAGCTAAGGCCACATACCACAACAGACTTCCTGCCACACTGAGTACAAAAGAGCCATAAAAACACTAGGATTTAGTTGGAAGTGCAATAACACTGATTCCGCTTTATCCTCCTCTGTGTTTTTAATAAAATAAAAAGAAAAAAATCCCCCACTTCGTGTCCATTTTGTCTTTATAAGTTCAAGAACTGCAAAGCTTTCATTTGTGAGGAAATAAGTGTTTTCTGATGTACCTTAGGAGATGTGTTTACCCTGAAAGCAGGCAGAGCCGTGAGCTCCGCACAAGTTAATCATTTACATACGTTTATCCAGAGCTCCAGTATGAACAACAGTTTGACTAAACCATAAATCAGGGGCGAGCAAACAAACACACACAAAAACATGCATATTAGTTTATTAGTGTTAGTTTTGCCTTTGCAGTACACTTGATTTACATAGGCGTACATGCTATACCAAACATGTGATTCTTTGTCACCAGTGTGTCATGATTACCTAATTTTAGCCATGCTGGCTCAAAAGATGATAATGCCCACTGGATGGTTTGTCAGTCTGCTACTTTGGACCAGACAAAAATGAGCTGCAGCCCCCAAAATAAAACATTCATAGGGTAATATGAAAATTTAAATCTGGCTTTTAAAAAACAACGACAAAAAAACAAAACACTTTTGATAATTGAAAGCGTTGCCATCTAAAAGCAGGTGTAAATATTTTACAGAAGCCCTTTCCTACTCTCCTATCTCAACAGCCCCCTCTGCGCAGATTGCTATTTGTGGTACATTTCTCGGCTCCTGTGGTAATGTGGCAAATGTTAAACATCAACAGGATGTTGCCAGGCTGGTTGTCATTGATGCTGCAGATTATCCCTCAGGTCTGTGGATGAGTTATGAGCTGCATTTTAGCAAATCTGCCTGATACTCAAAATCCAAACCTGACGAGAATCAGCTTCAGTCTGAATGATCAGATTGGCTAAGACACGTTTTCCGTTTCACTACAATCCCGTCATTCATGGAAATGTATTTACAACCTTGTTAAAAATTAACCAAACCTTGTTGACTGCTGTGTAACAATCAGGTTAAGCCCAAAGTTCAGGCCTGTTTCTTCACACAGTGTGAAAGTCAAGATTACAAAGCACACAACAAATTAATGCAAACAATGTGTTAAAAGCTCTGCATACAATTTGCTTTCTTCTACACACACGCACTCCGAGAGGTTTGGGGGGCTGCCCTTGTGAGCAAAGCAAACACATTTTCACTTTGGCACACGTTCATGCACAAACTACCTTTGAAGTACTGTATACACTGTGCTACAGCACTGTGTGTAACTGTTTTTAGTACCTTTTTTCCACACACCTTTTATCAGCTGATTAGTGCTGTCGACAAAGACGGCATGTGTGAGGTCAGGTCTGTGTGCGCACAGACTGAAAACAGCCTATAAAAAGAAAAAGAAAAAAAAAATCAATCAATCCCGTGCTGTGAGGTGCAAACAGGAATGGAAGCAATGAAACAGTAGCACCCACAAAGAGCTAGTTCAGCACAGATGAGGTGAACACGCGTCAGGATCTGAGGAAGTGAACTTAGCACTGGTGGCACCCACATGACCAGTGTGTCTTTATGGAGTATCACTCCAGTGGCACAACACATGAGCTAGTGGTGTGGATTTACCTTAAAATTAATCAGAGCAGATCTTATTTTCACAATTTATGACACAATTTATTTCAATTCCAGACGCAAAATTTTATTCCATCTGATGCATTTGATAGCAACAGTCACTATTTTGCCAAAGACATACTATCATAGTGAATGCAGCTAATATTTTAAAGCATTTGTAAAATAATTTTATGTTCTTACTGGAAAACACCAAATCTGTTTGTTTGTCCCTCCCTACACGATCATGAGTTCAGCAACCAGACTTGGCACACAGGTACATCTTAGGCCCCTGAAGGCTCCTTATCTATATCTGATATTATGACTTCATCACATTGCCTAGCAACCACCTACCAATGGGCTAAAATCAAATACAGGGCTTGTTTTTATACAGATGCATTACGGCATCAATTCAAATAGACTGTTGACATACTGGGAAACATGATTATTTACTTTCTTGACGAGAGTGAGATAAAAAAAAAAATACATCAGCCAGTTTATTGATCTCACTTTAACAACCGGCTTGCAGAACCTCTAAAATATATTTGTTTATCAAAAAGCACCCATATGTGTGCCTGTTGCTTCTAAAGTGCAGATATCAGAGGGATGTCCCTTTATCAGCAACTTCAGACAACGAAAGGGAAAAAAATCATTTTAAAGGATATGAGTACTGGAAGAGGGTGGTGCAGACAATCCGACTTATTTGTAAGGCTTCAAACAAAGTGAACAATGGACAGCTGAGGAACTGGGAATAGGATGTTTGTGTGTCTCCGTCTGTGTGTGCGTGTGTGTGGTATTCCCATTTAGACCAACAGATGCCAGCTGCTCTTTCTGAGGACAGAGCCTCCCTCTGTTTCCCCTCTTACACAGTTGCTGGTGTCAGCAAAGTCCCACTGGCTGAATAAATCATCTTCCTTTAGTTCTAATGAAACAATATATGACCTATTCCTGCCTGTTACAGTATCCCTGATGTGTTGGTGCCTCTGACTCCCTCGCCCTGTGTTTTTCTGTAATATTCAGTTTTAGCTGTATCCTCAGCTCATCTATTGGTAATGCTGTTTATTCTTACAGGCGCCAAATTGAATCTGACCGAGTGCGAGTTATCCAGAGCACAGCTGTGTGACTGTGCTCTCTGTTTTTCTGTAATGCATTTTTGCCTGATGCCTTGTAACCTTTAATTTCTTTCACTTCCCGTGTGGCGCTCTGCTGCAGAACTAGGCTGTCTCTTTTGTCACGCTGAATTACTTTTTTATCTTTATTTAAAGCAAACCACATTACACAGACACTTTGGGAAGCTGTGGTTTATACCAAACCAAATGAAAAATTTCCAGCTTCTCAAATTGCGGTCAGGCTCCGAGAGTCTCTTCATAGGAACTGCACGTGGGAATAAAGCTTTTCATAACAGCCATTTAAATTGTATTAAGGCTTAAAGTTTGCATTATTAGTGACGTGGCTGCTGATTTAAGACACTGAAGTGGGCCCGGTACTAGTGCTGTTGATCCCAGATAAATAATATGGCCTGCTGTGTAGGCAATTTGACTAACAATAAGTCCAAGAAATGTGTGTTCTGTCTGGGCATTAATTGCACACACAGTCTATAGATGTAGTTGGCTAACGACCTGCATTAGCACTCAGCCACTCATCCAGATATGGTTCGCTCTGGTTCCAAAAAACAAAGATGCACCCACCAAAATGTGAGCCATTGCTTCAAGAGTAGTCCAGAAATAATAATGACATCACTTTGGATACATTCAAAATTGTCCTACTTAGAGCATCTGAACCTCTATTTGGAATATGCCAAATAAAGACATCCAGTGCAGGATGTGAAATATTATGTCTCTCTTGCATTTCCTGATGAGGGGAAACAAGGACCACAAAACACATCAACATAGACAGGATGCACTTATTCTACTTGGGAGGTGAGACAAAGGCAGCCTGTAATGTGATGCGTTTTTTCCTTTTTCTTTTTTTACTACTTCTAGGTAGCTGGACAAGCCATCTGGAACACACGCAGCAATACACACCTACGCTGAGGTGCGTGTCTCTGAATCCCAGCCGGGGTTGTTTCCTTTTACTACCCCACAGCTGTCGACAGCAGTTGTTTGCCAATGTAAATGAGCAAGCTTCACATCCAGCTCGGCCTGTATGAATCAGCAAGCTCCGTTATAAATAAAAGAGTGTAACTATACAGTTGTTTCCGTAACACCTCAGTTCTCATTCATCATTGCCCAAGTGACAGCACCTATTGAATTACTGAGTCTCTTCCTCATTGTACAAAGCTGTCAAGAAGGTTGTCAAACCATTACAAAAAAACAATAAGCCAGAAACTTAAGCTATGATATCCTGATGAGGTGTGACTTTGCATCGAAACACCAAATTAGATTTGGTGTTTCAGGTGGGGAGTGATCACAGCTCCAGACTTGAAGAATCTGTGTAGGAAGCAGTGACTCTGGCCCGGAGGGTTGTCGCTGCCCTGCATATGATTAGTCAGCCATATATTTTACTAACCACGTGACATCACAGATAATTATCTTTCTGCTGTCGCACGGCTCCACAGTGTAGCAGTTTACACATTTGCCCAACAAGTGAAACATCCCTGGCTTGATCCCGGGAGCAGACACGAATCCCTAAGGGTTGAATCAGGAAGGGCATCTGGCATAAAATAAAATCCGCCAAATCAAACATGCAGAGTTACCTGCTGTGGCTGCTCCCTGCTTCTATATACTCTGTTAATGAGTAATGTCTCCACACACTTCTTATCCCGGTGGTTTTAAAGTAAGACCAGATTCTTTAAACTGCAACACCTCTGGGCACATTTAAAGCAACTCTGTTCTTACTTTCTATATTTTAAATATCAATGACTCTCTGTTAAATTTACCTCAGCTTTAAATCACAAGAAGCTGAGCATCCCATATAGACTTGCAACTATTTTAAGCCATCCTGACAGCTGTTTTCTCATCGGTTCAGGGATGCAAGAAGGAATTAATTTTAGAATCGAACAATCTGCAAATGCTAACATAAAGTTTTGCCTTTCAACTGACTGAAAATAGTGAACAGGGTTATTTATAAGAGTTTAAGACAGCCCCAAAGTGTGTTATCAAGCAGACTGACGCATACAATGCTAGGGGAAATGGGGAAATATTTTTCTGGCTGCTTTAATACTTCTGCATTTGAACACTGAATCAGGCCACTGAGTATAAAACTAGGTCTTTGGATGAAAGATTATTCTTAGAGCCACAGAGGTGAAGAAGAGCTCTGAATTAGATGTTGGTGCCACTGTGAAATCTTGGCCAGCATAACAAAACCAAGGTGAGATTTCTTATCTGCTGATTAGGGGGAAAAAAGCATAAGCAAAAGCCAAGGGCGGAGACAGGCCAGTGGAAACAATTTTTTTAAAAAGTGGACTGCCTGCAGGGGAGTACACCGGGCTGCTGCTGGGCTTAGGCACTTAAACACTGTCCACAGATGGAGTTCAAAAATGAGGAAAACAGCATTATCGCTGTGACCTTTGCCCCCTCCCCTCTCTCTACACACACACACACTCACCCTCTTTTAGTGGTTTACAAGCATGGCATTACAGCTGTGCACACTCCCACCTGTACACGGCGTGCTCGGTGTCCGGGGTCGGCGGACAGCCGGACGCGCACGGCCCCGTTTGCGGCAACAGTTCCGCGTTGCTGTGGTAACCCGTTAAAACCACTCCCTGTGACTCCTGCTGCTGCTGGCGGCTCATGTTTCTCCCGCTTTTCTTCTGTCTTCTATTTTACACTCGGCTCTGACATCCGATCGCTAATCGATAGGTAATCACTTTATCTGTGTATTCCTTCCATCTGTGGACGGATCCGTTGAGCACTCATTCTGACATCTAACTCTCCTCCTCCTCCTCCTTCCTCTTCTCCTCCTCTCCCTCTCTGTCCCGTGTTCTCGTCTTTCTCTGCAACTTGTCTGTGTGTTTTCTGAGAGGCAGAGCAGGACAGGGGCTGGATTACACTCCGCAGCTCCGGGATTGGCCAAAACCCCGCAGGTCAAAGTTTCAGATGTGACAGCGCTCCCAGCTGCTCCAGCGGGGTACTGACAGCTTCCTGTACCGATGTGGTCCTGGATGCATCCAGGGGCGCTTCCAGAGTTATCAGATCTCCAGTAGATTCCTTGATATTTTTCATAGATGTATTAAACTCTTCCTGTGTAGACCTTCCTATTCTGGGTCCCGGCCTGCAATTGTTGCGCCAATGTTTGAAAAGGTTGCAAAGCAGGACGATTAAAACCATCATTTTTGCTACATTTCGCTCTAAAAACGATGGCAACTTTAACCACTTTTGCAGCAACAGCTGTAAACTTTCTACATGTTAAATCTCAATATCACATTTAATTTAATGCTAACATGGTTAACTCTAAATGTGATGGGTGTTTGCTGATGAAACCAAAAACCTGCAGCTTGTATGACTGAAATTGATGTCGGAGTTAAAGTGTGGTACAGCTGCAGCTGTTTATTTTTAGTACAGCCTCAGCAGTGTGTCTGACCCACTGCCTTATGGCCGTTATTTGCTCTGTTATTTGCTATTTTGATTTGGTGGATGTCAATATTTAGAGCCGTTTTCCACTCTGGATTGATAATATGCAAAATAAGACTTAAGGCATTTCAAAGGCTCCTACCCCTATACAGCCTAAGGTGGTTCATCGTGATCTTACAGTTTTGCAGCTATTGCTGATTTTTTTTTTTTTTTTTAGGGCGGGGGGGGGATTACAGCCCATGACAGGAATGTCAACTTTTTTGGGCCACATGCAGTCTTTTTTGATTTTGAGTGGGTAGGACCAGTGAAACTCCCCTTTCCTGTCAGTGTAAAGAAGTGTAACTACACATTTAATCCCTCGGATATCTTACTATAACAAAAAGAAGTGCAATTTCAACAGCACATCTCAGTCTTTCTATATGATAAAGAGATGCTGCTGTGCCAAATGAAATAAATCTGTCAGCATGACTTTTTGGGTTGAAATTGTCAGAAGTGTAAAATTACAGAGAAAGTTTGGTAGCCCATTGCGCAGACTGTCCTGTAATTATAAGAAGGTTCATGTTAATTCACAAAAAGTGTTTTTTAACTGTGGAACCAATGTAAAAATATATATATATCCTTATCTATTACTTAATTACTTTGGTGTGTATGTGTAAGTGGTGGAGGTCTTTATCAGTTCATGTTTGTGGGAGCCTGCTTTGGTTTTGAAAGGAGTAGTGACTCTGATGATCAGCTTTAAAGATGTTTGAGGGTGTTCACTCATGACCTCTGAGCTGCATTAATATCCTGCTAGAAATGTATACTGGCTCCCCCGGAAGGATGCTGAGATCATTTTTGGATAAGGCTAGCAAAACACTTCTATTAACCACAAACTCCCAAAGATAACTTTTGCAGTTACTGACACTGTCAAATTACCCTTAGCCTCTCAAATGACTGCATATAACAAGCAAATTGACGCTGAAGGAAACAACACTTTGACACTGCACTTGTATTCACTCACAAATATTGCTCATACAGCCCTGGATCATTTCTTCATGACATTTTTTCAAACCACAGAGTTCTGCTTAGTATAGCTGATCACAGCAGACTCACAGCAGGTAAAATACGCATGTGTGAAGTCTTCAGCCTTCGTCATCCTAAAGATTTGAGCACACAAAGGCGACACACATCACGTAAGTCAGGGAGAGCAGACATGTTATGTTCAAAAATGAAAAGGGTTACACACCCATATGCACACACTTGGTGTACAAACACAAAGCGCTCAACATTCCTAATTCCTTACCTGAGCTGGAGGTAGTGTGTGAATCTGGAGGCCATTGTTTGTTGCTTGTTTGAATTCAGTAAAGCTGTCTCACAAAGCACAACCAACTGGCCACATGGTAGGAGTTGATAGTAACACCCCCCCCACACACACACTCACAGTGAAAAGTGGATTAGCCAGAGATCAATTAGATTTCTCTGCTCCTCCCCACTTCCAATGCACTCATGCCATCACTCTCTTGCCATTACTTTTAACTCAGTCTTTTTATATCTTTCTTTTAATTTATCATTCACTCACTTCCTGCTTCAGTTTCCCCCCCCTATATCTCCCACTTTAAGACCACTTTCATTTGGGCCTAGAGTACTGTATGTGGAGGAAGGTTGTTGGCCAATTACAGAACAAAGTCCACCTATAACAATTTATCTTTGACAGGAACTCTGAGTAATGAGATAAAAAAGAGGATTTTGTCATTTTTCCATCTTTTAATATTTGAAAACAGTCCAACATGTCTTGGGTTTGGCTGTTGTGGCTCTTGGTACAAAGATTCCTCAGTTATGCCCCTGGTGTCTGCCACACAAAGCATCTTGCGGCAGTATCAGAAAGGGAACCCCCTACTGTCATCGCAGATCCTTTCTCAGGTAATTAGGCCAAGTGAAGATCACAGTTAAGCACAAACACTTACTGTAGCTCATCTCTCCACCTCTGAAAGCCCCCCCAACCCATCTGCTTCAATCAGGGAAATTAATCCTGATGAAAAACAAAATCAAACAGCAGTTTTAATATTATAATTACATACATAATTTCTAACTGTATCAAAATGTGTCTACACAAGAAACAAACAAGAACCAAAATTCAGTCAGTGTCTCTTCTAAAATCAAGTTTAATAAGAAGTTTGCTAAAGTACATTAGAGCATAAGCTGAAGCTCAAATTCAAGATTTTAGTTTCTAACTAACCTACAAAGACGAGGCATATGAAGTGAACATGGTATTTTTTATTAGAATCATCTCAATATCCTAAGCATCTGCTTTAACACTCCAGCAAACACGTCATTTACAACAGGAATCCACGGAGAGAAAGGGTAACAATGAAATTAATAACATTATAAACATATGAAAAATATTTCAATACAAACTTGAAATGAATTCCTTTCTGAGATCATTTTCAAAGAAATAATCCAATGATTACAACACAACTCCCTTCATAAGTAGAAAAACACAAAGAAAAGAAAACATGCTGGTGAATCTTGAAACCTGCAACACAAAGTGCAACAGCTGAGGTCAGTCTACTTAAAACGGTAACTAAATACTGAGGGTTTGTCTGTGCAAATGGCAAAGACTCATGGGAACTGTAGTTTGTCTCTTGGTCTATACAATTAGTGTTTGATTAAACGATGGCGTCCAGATCAGTAGTGGGACACTAATCTGGAAGATTTTTCTTTGAATCACACTAAAAGACTTTTTCATGGCTTCTTTAAAATGCTATTATACACAGTGTGTTTATGAGAGGCCATAAGATAATTCATCTGTGGTGATAAGCATAACAGGTTTAAGGGAACAGCACAGATACTGACCCACTGCACAGGTCATTGGACCAATGACTAGATTAGATTAGAATATATGAAACCAGGCAGAATGAGTGAACAGGATTTCTCACCTCCTCCTTCTGCTGGTCCTCACATTTTCACTGGGCCTCTCCAGCTCTCTAAACATCTTGGAGTACAGGCCTCTCTTTGTCCAGGCTTTCTATAGCACCTGCAACATGAAAATGGCACCCATGAATATCTTCGTTGCCTTCACAGATGTTACAAATGCCATTCACTGATCAGTTCATTAGGCAGCAACCTGGGGTTGGGTTCTGGGTTAGAACCTCCTTTTGTCTGCGCTTCCGAGCTTTGTGACATGTCACTTAATCCCACTGGAGGCAGCCATCAGGAAATGGGTGGTCATAAAGGGATGGATGACTTCCCGCACACCATTACAACAGCTGCTTTAACTGTTGATACAAGGCAGGATAGATCCCTGCTTCATGTTGTTTATGCCAAATTCTGACCCTACCATCAGAGTGTCAAAGCAGAAATTAAGGCTCATCAGACCAGGAAACATTTTTCCAATCGTCTGTTGTCCAATTTTGGTTAACCCGTGTGTAGTCTGTAGCTGACAGGAGTGGCACCCGGTGTGGTCTTCTGCTGCTGTAGCCCATCAGTTTTAAGGTTCCACATTCAAAGATGTTCTTCTGCATACCATGGTTGTGTTAGTGTTGCCTTATCAGCTCAAAGCGGTCTGGCCATTTTCCTCTGACCAATGAGGCAAAAAACTTCAGCTTACTGGTGATTTTTCCCTTTTTCGGATCATTTCTCGGTAAACTGTAGAGATGGTTGTTTGGGAAAATCCCAGGAAATAAATACTCAGTCCATCCAGCACCAACAACCATGCCATGTTCATAATTAAATCATAGTTAAATCACCTTTCTTCCCCATTCTGATCCTCAGTTTGAAGTTCAGCAGGCCATCTTGACCACGACTACACGCCTAAATGCGTTGGGTTTCTGCCACGTGATTGGGTGTTTAGATAATTGTTTTAACGAGCAGTTGAACAGGTACACCTAATAAAGTGGCCAGTGAGTGTAGGGATTAATGTGAAAATGCTCATGTATTTCAATTCAAGTTGTGTGAACACACTGGGCTCCTAACTATTGGTATTTGTCAGGGAGCTGTTACAGTTTTAGCCTACTGGTGTACACAGGCCCAGGAGAAACAACTGAAGCAGACTATCTAGACTACAGTATTTATTCTAAACCACTTAAAATCATCTTACATTGCCACTTTCCTCAGAAGGTTGTTGATGTCACTGTCGAAGGGCTTCTTTGCTTGAGCAGATATGAGACAACCCTGAGCACTCTCATATTCATGCAGCTCCAGGTAAGCCTAAAAGAAATGTCATCTGAATAACAGCTCATCAAAAACATCTTTAACTGAGTTAATATGTTGTGTGAAACTTGAGAAGAAAAAAAAAACGAGAGAGGGACGAAAAATATTTTTGCTTCATGTCTTTCCTTTGCTCTTCATCCCTTTTGTTTTTATGGACTCCAGAGACACTGAGGATTTTTATCTGACAGCCCCGTCCTACCTGTCCACAACGGAAAAGCGCCTTTGCGTTGGCAGAGTCTATCTCCAAGGCTTTGTTGCCGTATTTCAGGGCTTTGTGCGGTCTATCCAGACGGAGCTCAGCAAGGGAAATATTCAGATAGAGAGGAAGCAGAGCCGTCTTGATCCCCTCCTTCTCCGAATCGCTCCATGTATCCCTGTTTCCCAGCAACGTCATAGCCTGTGGGAAAATCAGAGGATTACTACAAAATGCACTTTCACCAGGAATGACATCACATTAGCCATTACAATACAGCGTAATGAGAAAAAAATATTAACATACTTAAAGATCTACCTGTTTATAGCGATCTTTGGCATTGTAATATCGGTTCTGGTTGAAGAAACGGTTGCCAAAGCTCCGCAGTGTGTTGACAACTTCAAGAAGCGTGGATAGAGGAACAGTGTTTTGCTCCTCCTTTGGACAGAAGAACAGAAAGGAATCATTCAAAGGCAGCTTCTGATTTACCCTGTGAAGCAAAAACGTAGAGGCTTTTAAGTATGTGCGGTAAAGGGTTATCTACAATGTGCAGATCTGTCTCAGTCCTGAACAGAGCACTTGCAGCCTTCCTACCGGACTCATTGCAGTAAAGTCATCCACTCGCCCAGAGTCGAGGTAGTCGAGGATCTGGACCTCATACAGAACCACAGCAGCAGCAGGGATGAATGGAGGGCAGCCCATTTCCCCATATGCATACTGAGGCTGGAGGAGGAACCGAGAGAACTCTCCTTTCTTCATGGTCAACAGACCCAGCCCGAGCCCAGCCAGTGTCACATCTGTTTGAAGAATGACTTTAAAAGCAATGATATTTCGGGCAGGAAAACAGAAACATCACTGTTTCTCACCTCTCCCCAACTTCATCATCCGGGGGTACTTGAGGTTAGTGGTGGTTTCAAAAGGCTGATCAGAATATTCCAGGAAACCTGAGTAATGGACTGTGTGGAAGTAAAAGCAGAACATCAGTGATGTAGCAGCTCAAACAGCTCAGATGCTATGGCATAAGCTCATCGGTCATTGGGTTAGATGAACTAAAAATCTGACCTCAGTTATGGGATAAATTATGACAGTAAGAGGCTTTAGAAAGAAATGTGCACATAAACATACGCAGTACTGAAGCATTTTGGGGCACAGGTGGGCCCTCTCCAGGCTGGACCACCTCCTTCAAGATTCCTCCATCTCCTAAGATGTCATTCATCCGCCGGCTTAGCTGTTCAAAAGGACTCTACAATGGAAAGAAATGACATGACCCTGCACGTAACACACCATTTAAACTCGTAAATACTGAGTGCTGCATTATTATGTGCCCATCAAGCATTCACACACCTAAATTTATATTCCAAATTATTCAATATTCAAAAAAAACTGAACATTTCTTTAGTTTTGCTAGAGGACTTATGAACAACAGCCTGTTATTCTAAGATAAGAAAAGAATTTTTTTTCTTAGTGCCACAGTGGGGAAATTCAGTACAGCAGCAGCAAAGGTATAGTACAGAGCACAAACAATAACTAAGATATAATAAAAATAGAAATTATAAAAAATAAAAATAGAAAGTATAAGATTTAAAGTAGAGTGACAAAAAAAATCTGTATAAATAATATGTATAGTATCAACAGTATGTATCAGTATAAATATTATGTACATAACGGAGGACAGAATATAGTATATAACAGATTATGTTACAAAATTGATTATTATGTTACACCTGTTTATTGAACTAAAAAAATACCTAACCTATTAAAAATGAAGTATACTGCACGGTGCCAGCACTAGTAGAGGTGAACACAGTGGACTACTTTTATTTCTGGGAGCATTGCTGGTTAAAAAAGTCTGGCTGCTGCTGGGAGAAAAGACCTGCAACAGCACTCCATCAAACTTTTTGGGTGCAGCAGCCTAGCACTGATGGAGCTCCTCAAAGCTGTACCCAGTGTCACGCATGGGATGTGAGTAATTTGACAACGTGGAGGACAGCCTTGCTATCAGCCTCCTCTCCGTCACCACTTCTTCAGTGTCCAGGGAGCATCACCAGACCACCAGTGCAATAGGTGGCTGGTCAAAAACAGTCATACTACCTACATTTTGATGCCTTGCTAATGTTCCATGATTCTGTCTGTCTCAAAATGGTTCTCTAACATAGCTGTTTTTAAACTACTAGTGGCTGGTAAATGGTATACTGTTTGTGTGCTCTAACAGTTTTGACATATCAAATTGATCAGACGAGTTATTTACAGACTTTAATGCTTGTTTGAGATTTTAGTGTTAAATTCTTGTTGTGTCCGTTTGCACTGTCGCACCATTTCCATTGTCAGACTGTGAGCAATGGTGATGATGTGCAGTCTTGGTTGTCGCTTGTTTGTCTTTTATACAGAACCAGGAACTTAATGCACCAGCTAAGCTTCACATGTCCGTGACATCCATTTGGGAAAACCCTGTTTGCATGAAACTGAGATTAGTAAGACTGGGCACGCTGCTCATAACATCAGTAAAAGCTTGTAAATTGCAAACCACACCTCTGAACATGTTGTATACATGGATAGGGCTCAGTCACTACGCGTTATAGTTTGAACTGCTTTATAACACTATACTGCGCACGTCTTCAGCACCTTTCATTTCTTTATATTTTGCTTCCAAGTGGTCTTGAGCAATTGTTCTCCAGACTTTCTGAGGGTCTTTCAAAGTTTTTCTTTGAATATTGGCTGTTTTGTCACTCATTTTCAGTCTGGTCCTTATACCTGACATTTTCAGTGGAATTTTTTTTGTTGTTTGTTAAGCCACTTTACTGACTTATGACTCATTCAAGCATAAAAAAAGGTACCTAACTCATGGGATAAACCAGTGTTGTGTCTACACATAATAAACAACTTAGCAAAGAACCAATTGTATCTTTCAGCACTTTGTTACTGGCAGCTGGTTACAAAAACACATCTTTGAATCGACAAAAAAAAAAAAGTTTTATAGATGCCCATCTCATTTTAATCTGCCATTCAGAACCATCCGGAAAACATCTGATTGGCAACGGCTTCATTTTTCAGCATGACAATGATCCCAAACACACAGCCAAGGCACCTGTATAGAAAAAACACAATGGAACACTATCAGGCATGGATTGGCCTCCCCAGAGCCCAGACCTCAACATTATTCAAGCAGTGTGGGATCATCTTTACAGAGAACCCAACAAAAGATAGCCAACATCCAAAGATGAGCAATA